>SNQJ01S0022615.1:74639-85498 GCA_010110895.2 Picea sitchensis
TGATTATTATGTTGTTAGTATGCTACTATTGGTATGTTGTTAGTATGTTGTTGTTATTATGTTGTTAGTATGTTGCTATGTTTTTAGTGTGTTGTTTTTATTAGTTTGTTGTTGATTATCATGATGTCGTCGATTATTATGCTGGTAGAAAGAAAATCAAAAAAGGAAAACAATGAAATTAATTGAAAGTAAGGTATTACAAATGGTATCAGAGCCCAGTTTCAAAACTGAAACCTGGGCTTGATCATCCATAACACTGAGATTTTGTCTTTGTGCCAACCTGGTTTGCAACCTCTTCATTCTGGCCTCGTCAAGCTAGTAGATTAGTCATTATACAATAAAGTAGCATCTTAATCAAAATGTCCAGAGATTCTTTACAATTTTCTCTACAACTAAATAATCCACAGGTCCGAGTACCCAAATGTTTCAAAACCAAATTTACTACATACCAATCCTACTATCATGTCTTCAACCATCTCTACTAGGCTTAACTAATAGATTTTTTTTTTATAAAACATAAACAAAAAGTGAAAAATATGAGTCTAAAAGACTCTACAGCCTATACATAGGCCTGCAACATCAAATTTCAAACTATGAGTCTACTTTCTTTTCATGTATTTATAAGAATCAAGAACTAATACTTTTTTGAAAAACTAAAACTGGAATTGGTAGATCATCATAGATCCATGGTTCCAGGGAAGAGCCCATAGCATGACCCGCATATTATATTGATTGATTCACAGTTGCATTAAGATTCAGATCCTCTGTCAACCAAAGATATGATTCCATATCGAAAAACTCAAGTTGCACGTAGTTATCCTCTATTTTGTAGAATCAACATGTCCCACCATCAACCTCAATAGGGGTATCCACAACTCTATTTTTAACAACATAACCTACTAGGGGTTTAATATCCACAAAGACAGACTCATTTGCATCATCACATATAGACACAATTTATGGGGTATTAGGAGGATAAGGAAGAATTTCTACAGAGGTATAAGGCAATGTCTATGGGGAAATGGGATATGGAGATCTGAGATCCACGAAAGGGTGTTAGGTTCTAGATAGGAACCTTCAACATGACAGAGGAGGCTGCCAGGGCCTATGATGTGAGGCGAAAAAGATCTGAGGTAAGAAAGAAAACATTCACTTTGTTGATGATTCTTATTGGCTCGAGGCCCAATCTCCAAACTAAGAATCAAAGTCAACAAGTCACAACACACAATCCAACGCTCAAATCAAGATGCAAGTCATCGAAAGGATGAGCCACAAGGGGATTATTTATTTGCAGAAATCGTGCTCTTGTTAGATATGTTGCTACAATTATTCAAAGGTCAATAATTTAATGCCCATTGCTTATGGAGATGTCGTAAATTTTGAATAAGTGAAATCTTCCCAACCAATAGGTTATTTTGATTCTGATCATAGCAAAATGTCATTTGAAGGGGCACATTTCCCATGGGCTTATGATAAAAAAACCATAGAAATTTCTTTTGTATGTGATGATGCAAATGAGTATGCATTTGTGGACATTAAAACCTCAATAGGTGATGTTGTGAAAGACGAAGTTGCGGATACCACTATTGAGGTCGATGGTGGGACACCTGGATTCTACAAAACAAAAGATAACCACATGCAACTTGAGTTTTTCGATCTGGAATCATATCTTGGGTTGACAGAGGATCTGAATCTTACTGCAATTGTGAATCAATCAATAGATGATGTGGGTCATGCTATGGACTCTTTTCTAGATGAGCAGGGTCCCCTAGAACCATAGCTCTATGATGGTCTTCCAATTTAGGGTTTAGTTTTTCAAAACAGTCTTAGTTCTTGCTTCTTATAAATACATAACAAGCCTATGTATAGCCTGTAGAACCTTTTAGACTCATATTTTTCACTTTATGTTTATGTTTTATAGTTTGTTTTTCTATTATTTAAGATTAATTGACATGGATGAAGATAGGATAGTAGGATTCTTATGTAGTAAAATTGGTTTTGAAACATTTGGGTACTGGGACCTATGGATTATTTAATTGTAGAGAAAATTTTAAATAATCTCTAGAGATTTTGATTAAGATATTACTTTATCGTATAATGACTAATATACTATCTTGGCAGGGCCAGAATGAAGAGGTTGCATACCAGGTTGGCACAAAGACAAAATCACAGTGTTGTGGGTGGTGTTGTAACATATTTTGAAAATTTCTCTACTTAGTGTCTTCATCCCAAATGTGTCTAAGAATCGCATCAAGCTTATAAATTAACTAGAGATCTCAACTCCATATTATCTATAAGTTACATCAGATTTGTTGAAAGACTTGTAGGGATTTTTGGGAAGAAAGTTTGTGTTCTGAGGTAGAAGAGTATTTACAGTATATCAAAGGATGCCTCGGTAACCCGAGAGCTCATGAGAAACCTACTCGAAGAAGTGAAGCTCCAGGTCCTCAATTGTATGAACAAAATCTTGAAAATAACGACATCCAATACACCACACTTGAGGGAGAGGTTCAATTCCATCATTGCAGGAGAGATTCTTGTTTTTCCATCATATCAAAATGGACCAACACCAGACTCCAACTCATTTGATTAGATGAATCGTTTCCAAAGCCTCTCTGAAGGCATCGTCGGACAGAATTGGATTTGCATCTCTCGCATCTACGAACGTGGAGGATATAGGACCGAGGATATCGAGGGGTGGAGACCAATAGAACAATTGCTGCATATTACAGGGTCACTTTTCATTGTGCATGCCTCTGTCCAAACTTTGGTGAGTTTAAGTCCAGTAGGTCTCGTACATCCAATTGGAGATGACCCAATGGAGGATGAACAATCTGAACATACCAATAGATGGGTCTTTGTTACCACTGGACATTGTCAAGGTGAGTACTCGAAGATGAATGAGTAGAGGATGATCTACCAGAACAGAAATCGGTTTGGACAATTGCAATGAGCATGGCAGCGCTGTCAAATATGATGTGTGGAAAAGAGTGGGATGGTAGTTGCATAAATTGAGCCAGAAAAGGAAGAGATATCTTTTTGAAAAGATCACAACAGAGCGCTAAAAGGAGCCATAGGCACCATCTCCCGTAGTCTGTACAAATAATTCGTCACTGTTTCATGACTAAAACGATTTCGAAGGTTTTCGTATTATGTTTCCATGACTAAAACGTTTTTGAGGGTTTTTGTATTCGAAGTTCTGGACCTATTTTTCCACACCGGTGCAAAAAATCTAAGAGGACTTCGTGATGATCACTGGTTTCATTCACTAAAACAATTTAGTCTTTTTGGAGCTTAGAGGTGTTGTAGAATACACATGCAAACATATTTACAACCATTTATAAATATCAAATCCAGACTAGGGTTTTGAAAATTTACTCGGGTAGCATCGACTACTTTCTTCAAAGCGTGAATTCATCTTTTGTTTTATTGATGTCACTCTTGATCTGTTAGCTCGACGCCAGAATTACATATCCAATGAAGACCTCTACTATGGAACTACAATCCTCAAAGATGCCTAGATTAAAAATCACCATCACGTCCTAGTGTTTCAGTACTACGTGGACAACACACGCCGCACACCAATCACGCAATTTTGGGAATTTGAACATCGTTTTTCAAACTACGCTTTTTACTCCGAAAGTATGAAAGCCGATTCACGGTTCCATCATTATGCCGATGGGTGATATTCGAGGAACCGTGAATCGACTTTCGGACTTTCAGAGGAAAAAGCGTAGTGTGAAAAATGATGTTCAAATTCCTGAAATCGCGTGATTGGTGTGCGGTGTGTGTTGTCCACGTAGTACTGAAACACTAGGACGTGGCGGTAATTTTTAATCTAGGAAGCTTTGAGGATTGCAGTTTCGTAGTAGAGGTCTTCATTGGATATGTAATTCTGGCATCGAGCTAACGGATCGAGAGTGACATCAATAAAACAAAAGACGAATTCACGCTTTGAAGAAAGTAGTCGATGCTACCCGAGTAAATTTTCAAAACCCTAGTCTGGATTTGATATTTATAAATGGTTGTAAATATGTTTGCATGTGTAGTCTACAACACCTCTAAGCTCTAAAAACCTTTTTTCTTAATGTCCTCAAAGATTATGCTAATGATCATGACTAATAATGGAGAATCCTGTGAGGAAAATCACACTCTCATTATTTGGACTAAGATATGTGCCATTTAATCTTGCATCATTGAAGGTGGAAGAGGAATTAGGTGTTGTGGTCAATTGAATATCTTGTTTTGGTCGTCTTCCAGATAACTAATTTTTTTTTAAAAACCATTCAGTGGTATCAACATCAAATTCTATGTTGAGCTCTTGAGTTTTGTAGATAAGTTGTAATACAGAGTTGAGGGGCACTCAAATTGCTTTATCGCTCATGTCCTCTATTAGGTTTTGCCTATTTTTTGTGACCTCCTTTCTCCCTCGTTTCCTTCAGCGGTAGTGTCAACATGATGTCTTGGGGAGGAGTATTCAAGAGAAACTCATTAGGAGAGGCAGACTTGTTGGGATCTTTATCCCACTTTGACTGTTGGATTAATCATTCCATAGTCATCCCATCATGTTTCAAATCCACTTAATTGTTTGAAATCAACTTTCTTGTTTATATCAAAGAAGTGTGGTGCAAATATGGAAAGTAATTGAACTCTATTTTGATGTGCTTTCTTGGTGGAAGATGATGGAGCTAATTCTTCCCCACTAGATTGTTTGTTCATTTCTTCCACATTGGATACTTTAGCTCATTTCCTCTAGATTGTATACTTCTTCCCTGCTTCGCTTATGTAATAAGGGAGAAATAAAATAAGGGAGGAATTTCTCAATCTATACGAATGGAATGATCAATTTGGTGGGGTAAAATTAGCTGATTCTTCATCTTTTTCCAAGAAAGCAGGTCAGAATACAGTTCGATTACCTACTAGACTTGCACCACAATTTTTTGAGTTGACCAAGATTCAAACTGAATGAAATTATTGTGGAATGGCTAATCCCACATTAAGAGTCAGATCAAGATCCCCTCAAGTCTCCCTCCCACTAATGATATTCTCATGTATACCCCCAATACATCATGATGACACTACCCAATAAGAGGCGCCAACCAAAGAATCAAGATGTTAATAAAGACAGGCACTGACTAATTGAGGATGGCTAGAGTGCCTGAATCTTCTTATCCACTTAACTAAAGATCTCCCCCTCAATTAAGACAGGGAGAACCTTGAATGGCTATTCATAAAATATTAGATTTTTTGTTATCTAGAGGATGACCGCAACATGTTATTCAATCGGCCACTATGCCAAATTACTCTTCATCCTTCACTTATATGAGCTCCAATGGCATGTATCTCAGTCTAGATAGTGAGAGCATGATTTCCCCACGAGCTTCTCTATTCCCAGTAACGATCATCATCAAAAGAATACATTATAAACAAGACAATTTTATGAAGCCCACATTCACTGCATATCCATTTTTAGTGCAATATGGGATATAATTGATCTCTATATTCCAACTTCCTCAAATCGAGACTCTGCAAATTAGTTTTTTTACACTCCATATACAAATAATTTTTTGTACAGTCCATATCCTTTATAGAAACTTGTTATACATCCAAATTCAATGAACTTTCATTCAAGGACCCTAATGTTGTAGGAGAAATGGAAAAAGTGAAGGATTAATTATGGAGGAAAGCATATTTGAATCACCATGAAAAATGCGTAGCTAGAAGAGTAATCCATATTTATAAGGAAGTAGTATTGGTATGCCTGGAGAAAGGCTAGTTCGACCTCATCTGATGAACAAGTATGGAACCCCAATACCATTACTTCTGCTTCCTTGTCATTGTGTAATTGTCCTCTATTTAAATTATCTCTCCCATATGAAGGGAACAATAGTAGTTCTCGATAGGTTTCAAATTACAGTACCATCCATACCAACCACAACAAGAGGGAACTCTCATTGAACTTTCCATATGGTCAACAACTCTTCTATCGAGTTTGTGGGGTCTATTGTTTTGGAAAAGACCATGATACCAAAGAACCATCAATATACTAGGAAAATGTAGTAACATGCACATAGTATTCGTAACAATAACAACCATTCCATATCTTCTACAAAAAATGTGCTACCAAGGTGTGGGAGGTTATGGTGTGGGAGAAGGGCCCATAAAAACATGAACTCTGATATCACAGGGACAACTCTCATCATGAATACACAAATGGTTATACATATCAAAACCCTAATTTGGGTCCTTTTTGTGTGCAAACTTATACAAGTTGTGTTGTCTACTCGAATATTGTGTGCTTCAAATATTAGGCATCCATGCACTCATCCTCGAATTTGAGGTAGGAAGATTAATGACAATTTCTATGCCAATTTCTGTTTTAATGAATTTTTGAAGGCTAAAATGAAATAAGGTGTTGTGGTCGATTGAATAGCCAGGTGTGGAAATAATCTCAGTATTTTCTGAATAGTCATTTAATGGTCTAGCCTTCTGATTTTTGGGCCATACCCAATTATATGGCATTAGGAATATTCTACATTGTCTATTATAAGGGAATATACCCAATTAACTATCACTAGGAATCTTCTATATTTCTCATTGCATGTCTTTGGTAACATGCCCTTGCGACCACCTCTCCCTCTTCAGTCATTGTGTCATTAAGATGTCTTGGGGAGGAGTATTCAAGAACATATTCTCTTGTAAAACTCTAGTGAAAGGGAAAATCCTATCGTGTGCGAAAGAATTTGGGGCAATAAGCAAGTAAGTAGGTCAAGTCACCTCAATAGAATTATTTATACTCTTTTAGGCTAAGGTCTCTAACTTAAGAAGGATTTTTCTATATGGCCAATTAATTCCTATGTTTCCAAGTAAAACTAGTATGAAAAAGGATTTGGTTGACTTAAGTTGAATTCTCAAATGGATTACTTCAAGGTAATATCGGGAAGAGAATAACACAATATTATTTACAATAAACATCCAATAACATGCAAAGTATTATATGCAAGGTACAAGAACAATAGCAAGAAAGTTCAGTCATACCAATGCTCTATTCCTTATCATGAATGACTTTATGATTGAAACATGCTAGATGTTCGTTCACTTTTTTTTGTATCTTGAATGAACATAAAAACTTTATGCAACTGAAGTATTAACAAACATTCATTATTGCTACATTTTATGGAAAACTCAAGAACTTTAGCAGTTCATATTTCTATTATATGCTAACAATTGACAAGTACAATCCCAATCAGAGAATGTATACATAACATCCCTCTCTTGCGTGCACTGAGAGAACTTAACCTTGAGGACACTTTCTTGCAAGTGATCTAGATTATTATATTATTGGTCGTTCGTTTATGATTATGAGGTATTATGGATATGCTGATATGTTATTTTGTTGTATTGACATAGACAAGTGATATTGACTGGGTTCTCCTGAGTGTGCAGGACTTTAGACCTCCAGGATGCAGAGGCATCGATGAAACCCCTTGGAATCTGGATCGAGTCAGAGAGTGGACCATTGGGGTCTGATTGTGTTGAGATGACATGTGTACATATTATTAGATGTTATGATAATTGATTATTATTGTTGACATGATTCGTTGTTGATGCAGGCTCACGATATCTTGCCAACCAAACTCACATATGGAGTAGAAGGGTCACGCATGACAACGAGAGACTTTGAGGGAGAGGTGTGGGAGTAGCCCTTCCACAACCTACTAGCACTTTCGTTGTGGCTCAAATTGTAGGTTAACGATTACCTAGTTTGAGAAAACCCACAATGTCGTGAGGGTAGACTACAACAGTTTCTCACGATGATGCTAATGGGTGTGCAATAAGGCAGGAGCCTTATTCCTTAGAGGCCCTTAGTCTCCCACAACATCACCTGGCAGAGTATTGACTCCAGGGGTTTTTTATGTCTACCAAGTCAGTCAAGAGGCGAGTGGCACCCTTGGATCACGTAGTGCATTATTAAGGGAACGTCGTGCAAGGAAAATGGAAAGAGGCTAGTGGCACCCTTGGAGAACGTAGTGTGTCCTGAAGGGCACATTGCACAAGGAAAACAAAAAGAGGAGATTGGAACCCTTGGAGCACCTAGTGCATCCTGAAGGGAACGTCACGATTTTAACTAGTAAGTGAATAAACCAAGTTGGCCCTAAAATGAATGATGTGATAAGTAAGAATTAAAAACATTTTTTCTCTAATGAAAATGTCGCCCAACCTAGAGAAATTAAGCAAGAAGGCTGTAAGAAATTCAAATTAATTTATATAAGTCAAATTATCATGAATTAAAATTTAAAAAAAGGGAAACGGTTGTTTTTATCCATTTTTCTAATTAAATTTTAATTAAAGAAGAAAAATGTTAATTGGTTGTTTTTCTACACTTGTTAAATTTGATTTTCAGTTAAAAAGGAAAAAGAAGGAAACTTAAAAGAAATAGGAAACTAAAGGAATTAATTTATATAAGTCAAATTATCATGAATTAAAATTTTTAAAAAGGGAAATGGTTTCTTTTATCTATTTTTCTAATTAAATTTTAATTAAAGAAAAAAAAGGTTAATTGGTTGTTTTTATACACTTGTTAAATTTGATTTTCAGTTAAAAAGGAAAAAGAGGGAAACTTAAAAGAAATAGGAAATTAAAGGAAAATTCATGAGCTCTTGCTCATGAGCTTCCCAGCTCTGTTGAAATCCTCCTGGATCCCAAACTTTCTTATGGAGTTGTCCTTCTTCTCCTCTTATGGAAAGGTTTACCAAGAACCTAGAAAAAAGGACTTGAATGTGAAATCCCTAACAACCCTGTATGAGGAGGAATGACCCTCTTACAAACCCGAAGTAACAGCGTAGGGATAAGTATCAATCGATGGACAAGATCCCGTCAGAAGATCCCCGGGTCATCCACGACCGTTAGATTGACGAAAGAAATAAGGGCGTTACATACCTTGCCCCTTTTCCTCTAGCTTCGTGAATAGCAAGGAAAATCGGGACCGTAGATCCCCAAGGTCTGTGGGAGTATCTGGATCATTGGTTTCTTTTTCCCTCCAGAGAGCAGTGAGAGAATACACGGCGTGGGACTGATCTGATTCGTTGGATCTTAGCTAGAGAGCCCAATAGCCATTGGGTCCGTTAGGAGGCGCATGAGGGTTAATCCCTCGTGAACAAGGGCGAAAGTCACGAGAGAGGAGTCAGTATCGGGGATTCGGAGTTCGGGGTTTCGAGAGTCCTAATGACAAAATATCGGGACACTCCTTGGTAAAAATCCTGATATAGATCTAGACTGTCCATCCGTAAAGGACACGTGGCGGAGATCGAGAGTCCATCGGTATTTCGGATACCAAGGATTCGAGTTGACAAAGTGGCATTAGAGCGGATATCAGGGATATCGAGGACGTGAGGAGAGTCACTCGACACCAGGAACCCCGAATCAACGATATTTGATCGGGACCGTTCGTTTGGGAGCGGACACGTGTCACGAGACTACCCACATCTGGGACAAATCGGTGCATCGGAGTTCGGTGTTTCGCAAGTCCTGAGGACAAGACTTTCGGAGCATTCGAAGTCGCGAAACAGAGAGAGGCGATTAGGACCATCCATCTTGAGGGGACGCGTGGCAGTGATCGGGGCCTCCAAGAAAAGTCCCGAAAGGAGAATCGTCAATCGGGAAATCACGAGTCGGGATATTGGGAATCCCATGGACAAGAAGTCCTTGCAACTTGGAATCGCGAAGTCCGAAACCCCGACTAGGGGGAGAAATCTCTGTTGTTGTGGGGCCTAGATGACGTCAGGTTGGACAATCGGGGATCGAGATATTGGGAATCCCGTGAACAAGGTGTCCTTGCGGTTCGACATTGCGATGTCCGAAACCCCTATAGGAGACAGGGTTGTGTTCATGAGGATAGTGGTCACATGGACCAAGAATCTAGCTAGAAGGGGCTAAGGGCCAAAGACGGGGAGTTGGCTCATCGAAAATCGGGGATTCAAGAGACAAGGAACCCTTGACATCGAGGATCCCGAAACCCCGAAAACCGAAAGGGTATGCATTTCTCGTTGTGGAAAGAGTAGCGGTCGTATGTAAGGGCCATGACCGTCAATCTTGGTGGAGGGTCATAACCGTCCAATGAAGGGACACGTGGCTGTCGGTCGACCTTTCGGTGTTTCGGCATCCGGGGATTCAAAAAGGCAAGAAACCTTGCCTTCGCGAGTCACGAAATCCTGATACTCGAAATCCCGTGGACCGTCGGATCCATGCTCCTAAGAGCCATCGATCTCTTACATGACTTTCCATATCAAAATTCAGAGATTTGAATGACGAAGATGTCTTGGAGTCGTTGCATTTCGAACTCCCGAGTACCGAAACCCCGAAAGGATCCATACCGTTGGATCAAGGGAGGCTTACGGCCGTTGATCTTCCTTTGGAGGGAAACTTTGGTGACCTCGGAATTTTCGGGTATTTGAATGGGGAAATGTAGAAGTCGGGTATCACGATTCCCCGAATAGTGAAAAGCCGACAAGCTCTTGGTTGGCTTAAGCGTGTGGACACCGCATAGGGTCACATAGACAGGACCCCAAGAGAGAAACTTGCCCCTCTCTAGTCTCGTCATGGTTCGGCGNGGCGCTTCATTGTTCCAAGCTTTGGGGTTTTGCAGAGTCGAGCGACTCGACGCTCCAGTAGCACTGAGTCGCGAAATGAGAAAAGACACCATGCTGATTCGGTCCGTAGTCGTGAACTACAACCACATGGAGGTGGAAAAAGGAAAGAGCTAGCATGTGCTAAGCCCCGTAGGACTTCGGGGATTCTGATTATTGAGAAATCAACGAAAAAGTTTGATTTGCATAGTGGGTATGTGACAACACACCTAT
>SNQJ01S0022615.1:106589-138494 GCA_010110895.2 Picea sitchensis
GTATGGTGTTGCCCTACCTCAAGGGTTTGATATAATAAAGTGGTGTTTTTCTTCTATATTGCTCTTTGGATCTATTGTGTATTCAGTATTTGTGGTTATTATATTGGTAGATCAGTTCAGGTTCTTAACAGATTTTGTCTCTATACCAACCTGGTCTGCAACCTCTTCATTTTGGCCCCGTAAAGCTAGTAGATTAGTCATTATACTATAAAGTAACATCTTAATCAAAATCTCTAGAGATTATTTACAATTTTCTCTGCAACTAAATAATCCACAGGTCCCAGTACCCAAATGTTTCAAAACTAATTTTATTACATATGAATCCTACTATCCTGTCTTTAGCCATCTCGACTAGGATTAAATAATAGAAAACAAAATTATAAAACATAAACATAAAGTAAAAAATATGATTCTAAAATACATAGGCCTGCAACATCAAAATTTAAACCACGAGTCTTTCATAGGCTTGCTTGTTATATATTTATAAGGAGAAATAACTAAGACTGTTTTGGAAAAATAAACCAGAAATTGGCAGTTCATCATAGAGCCATGGTTCCACAGAACCATGCTCATAGGGAAAAGAGACCATAGCATGACCCACATATTCTATTGATTTAATCACAATTGCATTAAGATTCACATCCTCTTTCAATCCAAGATATGATTCCATATCAGAAAACTCAAGTTGCATGCAATTATCCTCCGTTTTGTAGAATCCACATGTCCCACTATCGACCTCAATAGGGGTATCCACAAATTCTTATTTAACAACATCACCTACCGATGATTTAATGTCCATAAAGGAAGACTCATTTGCATCATCAAATACAAATGATATTTCTAGGGATTTCTCATCATAAGCCCATGGGAAATGTTCCCCTTCAAATGACATGTTTCTATGAACAGAATCAAAATAACCTATTGGTTGGGAATATTTCACTTGTTCAAAATTTACGACATCGCCATGAGCAATGCGAATTAAATTGTTGACCTATGAATAGTTGTAGCGAAAAATCTCACAAGAGCACGATCTCTCCAAAGAAATAAGCCCCTTGTGGATAATCCTTTCGATGACTTGGAGCTTGAATCGAGTGTTGGCTTGTGTGTTGTGACTTGCTAACTTTGATGCTTAGTTTGGATATTGGGCTTCCAGTGAACAAGAATCATCAACAAAGTAAAGATTTTCTTTCTTGCCTTAGATCCTTTTCTCCTCTGCATCATAGGCCCCAGGGATCTCCTCTATCGTGTTGAAGGTTTCGAGCCAGAACCTAATGCCCTTTCATGGATCTCAAATCTCCACAACCCATTTCCCAATGGTCGTTTTCCTGATACCTATACATATTCTTCCTTATCCTCCCGATACCCCAAAAATTTCATCTGTATGTGATCATGAAAATCAGTCTTCCTTTTTGGACATTAAAACCCCGATAGGTGATGTTGTTGAATATGAATATGTGGATACCCCTATTGAGGTCGATGGCGGGAAAGGTGAATTCCACAAAATCGAGGATAACCGCATGCAACTTGAGTTTTTCGATCTGGAATCATATCTTGGGTTGACAGAGGATCTGAATCTTACTGGAACTATCAATCAATCAATAGAATATGCGGGTCATGCTATGGGATCTTTTCCAGATGAGCAAGGTTCCCTGGAACCATGGCTCTATGATGATCTCCCAATTTCAGGTTTAGTTTTTCAAAATAGTCTTAGTTCTTGCTTCTTATAAACACATAAGAAACAAGAAGACTTGTGGTTTGAATTTTAATGTTGCATGCCTATGTTTAGGCTGTAGAGTCTTTGGGACTCATATTTTCCACTTTATGTTTATGTTTTATAAAAGAAAAATTCTAGTAGTTAGTCCTAATAGAGATGGATAAAGACAAGATAGCGGGATTTGTATGTGGTAAAATTGATTTTGAAACATTTGGGTATTGGGACCTGTGGATTATTTAGTTGCAGAGAAAATTGCAAAGAATCTCTCGAGATTTTGATTAAGATGTTACTTTATTGTATAATGACTAATATACTAGCTTGACGGGGCCGGAATGAAGAGGTTGTAGACCAATTTGGCAAAAAGAAAAAATATTAGTGATGTGTGTGGTCAAGCCCAGGTTTCAGTTTTGAAACCAGCCTCTGATACCATTTGTAAGACATTAATTTCAATTTAGTTCATTGTTTTCATTTCTTGATTTTCTTTCTACTAGCATAATAATCGACAACATCATGATAATCAACAATAAGTTAATAACAACAACACACTAACAACATAATAAAAACAATCTACTAACAACATAATAACATACTAACAACATAATAATAATAGCATACTAACAACATAATAAAAACAATCTACTAACAACATAATAACATACTAACAACATAATAACCAACAACAATATAATGAAAGAAAATCACTAGTCTACATCAACATATAGCTTAGTTGATTTAGCCCCTTTCCTCATTGTTGATGATCCTTCCCAACTTCCCAAATGGAATATTAACCTCCCAACCAACTAGGAACAACCTCGCAAGCTCCCTAGCTCTAGGAATCCTTGCGATTTCCTGGCGCCCAAGCCCAAAATTACCAACAACAATATTTCCCTGTGAGAGTTTCCAAAATGCTCTTTTCTCCCAATTTTCCTCCAAATGAGACCCCTCTCCAAGTCCCCTCCTTTCTTCCTTATCATCCTCCCTCAAATTACGCTCACTAATTTCCCAACAACTTTATGCCCCCATTAATTCCCCAATAGCCTTATCTCCCCATTAATTACTTCACCCACCCTTTAGTAATAAAGTAATAAAAGATTTCATATATTTTAATAATAATTAAATTTAAAATAAATAAATAAACTATGATAAAAATTAATTGATTTGGGTTGTTAAAGTGACATAACCCTAAATGGACATCACAATGTGACGTAACAGAATCCATTAGATCTGTACATCACAATGTGACACAAACATTGGTGAATCTAGCTATTTGACATTTAGGTTTGTCACATTGCGACATTGGTTTAGGGTTATGTCACATTATGGTAGATGTTCATTAAGGGTTATGTAACCTTCTGACATTCCTTTAAGGTTATGTTTGAGTGTCATGTTTCTAAATTGAGTAACTCATATTAGAATGTGGGTGCCAAATTAATGGTTATCGATAGTGTACCATTTATAAGCATCACAATAAGTTGAATATTGTTGACCATGTTGATTATGGTGAGTTTACTATGGTATTAACGCATTGCATCATTCATCTCGGTTGAATAATGTCAAATTTTCACATTCTTGAATGGAATGTCACAATGTGACATAAGCTTAAATGAACATTACATTGAAATGTCACCATTAAGGAACGATGCAATTCAATGTAATGCATTGAATATGTACATCACAATGCGACGCAACCATTGAGGAATGAAGCTATTTGACATAAGTTAGCCTTCTAATATTCCTTGAGAGTTATGTTTGAGTGTTAACCTTAAATGGACATCACATTTTGACATGTACATTGCAATGCGACCCAATCATTTATATTTTAAATAAGTTAGCCTTGAAAATGTTACGTCAAATTACGATGTTCATTAAGATTATGTCACCTTCATTCCTTAACACTCCTTAACACGTAGTTATAGTGCTTGATTTTCCATATTACTTTTCACTACCATTAAGACTTTTTTAATCTATTTCTTTTTCTAAAATAAAATATGATAAAATTGATAATTTATTAGTAAAAAATTATAAAAAAATAAAATATGATTAAATTGATAATTTACTAGTAAAAATCATAAAAATTAGATTATGATTTTAATGTACCTAATTTTATTTTTGGAGAAAGGAAGTTACCTTTTTACTAAACTTGTGTTTTATTGTTTTAATAATTAAAAATAAAAATAAAATAAAAAATCAACTTAAAAAATGATTTTTTTTATTTTTTTAAATATTCATAAAAACTTATGTATAACACCTTTTATTTTAAAAAATAATTAAAGAAAATAAAACTATCAAATAATTGTTCTCGAGACCTTTGAAATAATTGTTGTTGAACAAGTCTTTTGACCTGCCATGGAGAGGGGCACGGTGTTGTTATCTCGCGCTGTTGGAGAAAGAGTCTGGATATCAGAGAGGAATGTCGGTGAAATGGTGCAATCATTGAAATTGAATAATCTTTTATTAAATGTGGCACTTCGAGAGCGTCTAATTGGTACTATAATAATTGTCATCAGTGAGGTTCGAGAATCCTATCATCAGTGAGGTTGTGGAATACTATCTAAGAATGTGGGAAACACTATTTGAATTTCATAAAAAGATTTCTGTCCCAATAATAAATCGCGATTGTTTCTTGCTACTGTTGTAGTGTGAGGGTTTGCTAGGGTTTGCGATTGTTGTGGCGTCAGGGTTTTGCAGAGTTCATTCCAAATATGGATTTGAGGTTTGTTGGCACCCTCTTTATATTTGGAGGTAGTCTGGTAGCTGTTTTTCTTCATTGTTTAGACCGGTTCCTTTTAAGAAGAAACCTAAAGGGATTGTGCAAGGCTCAGGAATTACCTCATAAGTGTGATCCCCTTTTGGACAGCTACTTTCCCACCAATCCAAACACGATGTGCCGCTATATTCTTCCTCCTTCATATGGGCCATTGGGCTGGAGGGAAGAAGACCCATTGAACCCAATGGAAGACCCATTGAACCCAATGGAAGTGGACCCATTGGGCTGGATGGAAGAAGACCCATTGAACCCAATGGAAGTGGACCCATTGGGCTGGATGGAAGTGCACCCTTTGTCTTGAATGATTCACGAAGTATTTCTGTTTCACGATCACATCCGGCAGCTAGCATTCGTTTTTTGACGTGCCAATAACTGGCTTCTGTTAAGGTCGGCAACTGGGAAATGTTTCACATACCCTTTGTCGATAGGACCCATTGAGCTGGATGGAAGAGGATTGTGGGTGCACCATCAGGGTGCACTTCCATCCAGCCCAATGGGTCCAATGGGTCCTATCGACAAAGGGTATGTGAAAGATTTCCCAATTGTCGACCTTCACAGAAACCAGTTATTGGCACTTCAAAAACGAATGCTAGCTGCCGGATGTGATCGTGAAACAGAAATACTTCATGAATCATTCAAGACAAAGGGTGCACTTCCATCCAGCCCAATGGGTTCACTTCCATTGGGTTCAATGGGTCTTCTTCCATCCAGCCCAATGGGTCCACTTCCATTGGGTTCAATGGGTCTTCCATTGGGTTCAATGGGTCTTCTTCCCTCCAGCCCAATGGCCCATATGAAGGAGGAAGAATATAGCGGCACATCGTGTTTGGATTGGTGGGAAAGTAGCTGTCCAAAAGGGGATCACACTTATGAGGTAATTCCTGAGCCTTTTCTTCTTAAAAGGAACCGGTCTAAACAATGAAGAAAAACAGCTACCAGACTACCTCCAAATATAAAGAGGATGCCAACAAACCTCTGTGTTAGGAGATGAACTTTAATCCCTGACGCCACAATCGCAAACCCTCACACTACAATGACAGCAAGGAAAATCACAATTTAAAGGTTACTTCCTGAAAGAATTTTGGCAGCCATGGTGAGGCCAACAACTTCAAATTTGGAGATAATTGTATCTACGGAGTCAGTGGGAAATGGAATGTTGGCAATTGTTGGCAGTTGTTGGCAGTTGTGCTATCCCTTCTCCCTTAACAGAACTTGCCAGAATGGACCTGCGTTCTACAATTCAAAAAGATTTACTATTTCAAATGCTCTAATTTCTCGGAAATTTTCAATCAAATTTTGGCGCTGAAGAAATGAAATTGAATTTAATATATACCAGAAACAAAGAGGCACGACACAGTTTGGATATCTGCGCTGGACACAGTTTGGTTGCATTCGTTCTCCAAAGCTGCCTTTTGGGAGGCTCGCACACAAATGTTTTGATATTTATAGAGGTAATTCTTTCCGCGCCAAGAATGGGAAGAACGTTGTGTATTTTCTTTAAGAGGAAGAGTGGTAATTGTTGGCCACCACTCGCGTAACTGCCTCACAACGGTTACCGTAGTGGGTGACAGTTCCCTATGGACAGAGGCAGGGTCCAGAGGAGATTTAGATTCCGGGATACTAGAGGAAGCAGGTGAAACTTCCGAAATCCGAAATTATGATATGCCGTGAGATACGACTCATAACCACTTGCGCTCCGATCCACTCTTTACCACGCATCTTACCTTCTGCTCTTGGTTTGATCTAACAATCGAGCTCTATTTCTCAGAACCACAATAGAGACGGACTCCGTTATTCCGTGGATTTACAGACTCGGCTAACTTGGCCTCATTACCAGATCTGACGGGTTGTGAAAGATTATCATTCTCCCGAACAGATCCTACGTCCCACATTACTCTGCAGCCCCATACCACGTCTATCGTGGTTTTGTCACCGCCTTCTGATATTCATTAACACAAGATAACTTGGCACTCAAAGAATGTTTTGCTTGAGGTTCGAAATTGGTTCCTTTTGACACAATTTCCACCTGAAACCTTAAATCTCATGACCACTTATTGGACCCATCCAAGCTCAGTGTTTGAACCTTGGCTCAAAATTTGAATTTTGTCCATTTCTACCGACCCAATAATTCTTTTGAAACTTTGTTTCAACTAATAACATGGCCCATTCAAGTTCAATGTTGAAACCTTGGCTCACGATACCACCACCATCTTATAAGCTTTAACTATCATCGCAGTAGGACAATGCTACCCAAACACCTTGTCTTTTACAATGATACCAATTTATAGTATCCCAGACAACATATTTCAATCACAACGTTATTCATGATAAGAAATAGAGCATTGATATGACTGGACTGAACTTTCTTGTTACTGTTCTTGTACCTTGCATATAATACTTTGCATGTTATTGGATGTTCATTGTAAATAATATTTGGTTATTCTCTTCCCTATAGAAGTTATCCATTTCATAATTCAATTGAAGTCAACCAAATCCTTTTTCATACCACCTTTACTTGGAAACATAGGACTTAATTGGCCATGTAGAAAAACCCTTCTTAGGCTAGAGACCTTAGCCTAAAAGAGTATAAATAATTCTATTGAGGTGACATTGAACTACTTATTTGTTTATTGCCCCAAATTCTTCCTCACAAGATAGGATTATCCCTTTCAATAGAGTTTTAAAGACAAGATGTTCATGAATACTCCGACATCTTAATGACACAACGACTTAAGAGGAAGAGGTGGCCGCAGGGGCATGTAACCAATGACATGCAAAGGGAAATATAGAAGATTCGTAGTGATAGATAATTGGGTGTCTTCTACAGCGTACCTGCACTTGCCAGAATGTTCGCATGCGATATACCTATTGATGGAGCCTGATTGAAGTCTTTTAATCTTAAATTCTCAAGTGATGGTTATGCATTGAAGATCTTGACATATTCTTAGCCGTCCTCCAAAATCAATGAGTGTGATTTATTGTTGATAACTTCCTTGCATTTATAAATGAGGTTTCTTTGTTTACTTTTTAACATTTACCCTAATCATATTAAGAAATTACTATAACATCATATGATTGCCATGTTTAAATGATTAACTTTTGAAGTTCTTCAACTGTCCAATTTCTTTATGCATGAGCCTGGCATTTTTACTAAGTTTTATTTAGCCTGACATTTTTACTCATCTTTCAATCAAAGAATTCTCGACTGGGATCAATGATTGAATACCTCTTCCTTACCTACCTGCCGGAATGAATACCCCGCTCTTCACCTTCGGCATTTACGCGCATCGGAAAAGTCTACTCCGGAGCAGTTTATTGCATGGTTTTGTAGAGCTATACTTCGCTGCTATCGTGTGGTCTTCGCTAACTTCAAAATCCAGTTCGCGCGCATATGCGGTTGGCCCTCACATTTTCGCGAGAGTTTTTATGGATCATAAGTCTTTCGGCGTTCGTCAGCAGCAAGTTAGCGGCTGTACTGAGTCGTAATGCCAGATAATTGGGTATGGCCCAAAAATCATAACGCTAGACCGTAAACCATTGAATGACGATTTAAAAAATAGTGAGAAGATTGACAAACCCGACTATTCAATCGACAGCATCCGCATTATTTCGAATCTTAGCCTTCAAAATTCATTAAAATTGGCATTAATATTCCTACCTCAAATGTTAGGATGAGTGCACGGCTTCC
Organism: Picea sitchensis; assembly: GCA_010110895.2. NCBI lineage: Eukaryota > Viridiplantae > Streptophyta > Pinopsida > Pinales > Pinaceae > Picea > Picea sitchensis. The sequence goes on from SNQJ01S0022615.1 coordinate 114,759, forward strand.
TAATATTTGAACCACACAATATTCGAGTAGATAACACAATTTGTATAAGTTTGCACACATGAAGGACCTAAATTAGGGTTTTGATATGGATAACCATTTGTGTATTCATGATGAGAGACGTCCCTATATCATAGTTCGTGTTTAATTATCCTTCTCCCACACCATATGCTCCCACACCTTGGTAGCACAATTGTTGTAAAATATATGGCGAGTTTAATCAGATGGAATGGTTGTTATTGTTACGAATATTATGTCCATGTTACTACATTTTCGCAGTATATTGGTAGCTCTTTGGTATCATGGTCTTCTCCATACTTGTATTGGTATTGGGGTTCCATACTTGTTCATTAGATGATGATGAACTAGACATTAGGGTTCTTGACTGAAAGTTCATTGAATTTGGATGTATAAAAGGTTTCTATGAAGGATATGGAGTGTACAACAACTGATTTGTATATGGAATGTTGTTGCACACATGAAGGACCCAAATTAGGGTTTTGATATGGATAACCATTTGTGTATTCATGATGAGAGACGTCCCTATATCATAGTTCGTGTTTAATTATCCTTCTCCCACACCATATGCTCCCACACCTTGGTAGCACAATTGTTGTAAAATATATGGCGAGTTTAATCGGATGGAATGGTTGTTATTGTTACGAATATTATGTCCATGTTACTACATTTTCGCAGTATATTGGTAGCTCTTTGGTATCATGGTCTTCTCCATACTTGTATTGGTATTGGGGTTCCATACTTGTTCATTAGATGATGATGAACTAGACATTAGGGTTCTTGACTGAAAGTTCATTGAATTTGGATGTATAAAAGGTTTCTATGAAGGATATGGAGTGTACAACAACTGATTTGTATATGGAATGTTGAGAAAGTTGGAAGATAGAAATCAAGTATATCCCATATTGCACTAACACTGGATATGCATTGAAAGTGGGCTTCATAAAATCGTCTTGTTTATAATGTATTCTTTTGATGATGATCGTTATTGGGAATAGAGAAGCTCACGGGGAAATCACGCTCTCACTATCTGGACTAAGATACATGCCACTAGAGCTCATATAAGTGAAGGATGAAGAATAATTTGGCATAATGGTCGATTGAATAACCTATTGTGGTCACTTTTCATAATTAATCACCTTTTAATCTAAAATTCTAATATGATGACTAACAATTGAAGATCATATAAGTGAAGGATGAAGAATAATTTGGCATAATGGTCGATTGAATAACCTATTGTGGTCACTTTTCATAATTAATCACCTTTTAATCTAAAATTCTAATATGATGACTAACAATTGAAGATGCTGGCATATTCTTAGTTGTCCTCTCAAATCAATGAATATGATTTCCTCTTCATAACTTCCTTGTATTTTTGAATGCATCCGTTAACATGTTTACCTTTTAACATTTACCTAATCATATTAAGAAATTACTGTAGCACTATATGATCGCCACGTTTAAATGATTAAACTTTGGATTTAGCAAGCTAGCTATGCTGGTTGTAAACGCTCATTATCTGATTATACGTTTCATTTTCTGACTGTACATTTCATTTTCTGTCCGCGCCTTTCAACGTTCATCAGCCACGGTTTTGAGTGGCTATGCTAGTTTATGAATAGCCATTAAATGGTCTCCTCGTATGATTGGAGGGAGAGCCTTTGAGTTAAGTGGATAAGCAGATTCAGGCACTCTAGCCATCCTAAGTTAGTCGGTGCCTGTCTTTCTCTGGCTAGCGTGTCTTATGGGGCAGTGTCATCACGATGTCTTTGGGGTATACATGAGCAACTCACTAGTGGGGGGGGGGGGAACTTGAGGGGATCTTGATCTGACTCTTAATGCAGGATTATCTATTCCATAGTCATTTCATTCAGTCTGAATCTTGGTCAACTCAAAAAATTGTGGAGCAAATCGAGTAGATAATCGAATTGTATTCTGACCTGCTTTCCTGGCAGAAGATGAAGAAGGAAGTAATTTTACGCCACCAAATTGCTCGTTCCTTTAATATAGATTGAAAACTTATCCCTTCTTTTCTTTCTCCCTTGTACCATAAGAGAAGCAGGGCGGAAGTATCCAATATGGAGAAAAGGAGCTAATGTATCCAATCTAGACGAAAGGAACTAGCAAGTTGGTCGGGAAGAATTAGCTCCATAATCTTCAAACAAGAAAGCACATCAAAATAGAGTTCAATTTCTTGCCATAATTGCACCACACTTCTTTGAGTTGAACAAGAAAGCGGATTTCAAACATGATGGGATGACTATGGAATGCTTAATCCAACAGTCAAAGTCGGATAAAGATCCCAACAAGTTTCCCTCCGCTAATGAGTTGCTCTTGAATATACCTCCCCAAGACGTCATGTTGACACTACCGATGAAGGTAGTGAGGGCGACAGGAGGTCACAAAATATAGGCACTGCCTAACAGAGGATAGGAGCGATAAAGCATTTTGAGTGCCGATCTACTGCGTATTGCATCTTATCCACATAACTCAAGACCTCAACCTAGAATCTGACGTTGAGACCATTGAATGGTTGTTAAGAAAAAATTAGTTATCTAGAAGATGACCACAAAAGGCTATTCAATTGACCACAACACCTAATTCCACTTCCACCTTCCTTGATACGAGCTTCAATGGCGCGTATCTCAGTCCAGATAATGAGAGCGTTATTTTCCTCACAGGCTTCTCCATTCTTATGGAGCCCACTTTCAATGAAAATCTAATTATAGTGAAATATGGGATTGTGTCATTTCATCTCCATGCTATCTATATCTACCATCTTACTCAATCCACTGGTGACTTTGCAAACCAGTTGCAGTATATTCCATATCCTACACAACAAACTGTTATACACACAAAATTCAACAAACTTTTCTTCATGGACCCCTGATGTAGGAGGGGTAATGGAAGCAAATGATAGATTCATTATGGAGGGAAGAAGATAGGAACCTCTAGGAGAAATGGGAAGCTTGCAGAATAATCCATATTTATATAAAAATAGTAGTGCAATGGCGGGAAAGGGTCTCATTGGGGGTCTGTAGAGAACTTCTCATATGTTGAACAAGTTGAGGCCAACACTTCAAATTTGGAGATAATTGTATCTACGGAGTCAGTGGGAAATTAAATGTTGGCAGTTGTTGGAAGTTGTGCTATCCCTTCTACCTTAACAGAACTTGCCAGAATGGACCTGCGTTCTACAATTCAAAAAGATTTACTATTTTCATTCACATTTCATGCAAATCTTGGAGCTGAAGAAATGAAATTGAATTTAATATATACCAGAAATACAGAGGCGCGACACAGTTTGGATATCTGCGCTGCACACAGTTTGGTTGCATTCGCTCTCCAAAGCTGACTTCACCGCGTTTAGCGTGTGCGATTTTGGTAGGCTCGCACACAAATGTTTTGATATTTATAGAGGCAATTCTTTCCGCGCCAAGAAAACGTTGCGTATCTTCTTTAAGAGGAAAAACTGTAACAGAAAACGTTGCGTATCTTCTTTAAGAGAAAGAGTGGTAACCGCTGGCGTAACTGCCTCACAACGGTTACCAAAAATCAAACGTCTAGGTAGTTACGTTTTAAGTTATTATTAATTTTTTTCTAATTTTTAAATATATAATTTTTACAACGACGATGTAACCGATGGGGGCTCTACATGTGCTTCTCATTCAATCTAGTCACGAAGACTCTTCAAGTTCCGGCCTCATTAGAAGAAGTTATTAAAAATAATAATCTAATTAAATCTAATTAAATTATAAGATATATCTTGGCTAAACGTTGTGTCTTATGAGTTTTTTTGGTTAGAATCTGCAATGTAAATTTGGACAAAATAACTATTTTTTGTTGTTTAAATTGCATTTTTGAATGCATAAATGGATTTAGCGTGCTGAAAAAACCCTGGGGCACTCGGATTATACAAACTTAGCCACCCAAATGTGCAGATCCAATCATTCATCACCCGATTTTGTGCAAAATCATAGAAAAGTTGTCATAAAACAACCAAAAGGTAGAATGTGTTAGCACTAGAAGTCACCTCTGGTTTGCGGCAGAGGTAAGCCTAGTACCCATCAGTTTGTATGTCACAATGAAAAATTTAAAGGGGGTCGAATGGGCGCAAACTCAAGATAATATCATTTTAACTCAGAAAGTTGGACCAGCATGCACACGCAAATGAGGTCTTGGTTCGACTTTAGTTAGTAAGTTGTAGTAAGGGTGAGCAGGAGGAAGAAATTGAGGAGAAAATGAAAAGGTCTGCTCTGGACAACAGGTCTTCGAGCAGCCTAAAGAGAAAAAACTCAGAAAACAAGATCCTCTTGGATTCAGAATTCAAGAGACTAAAAATGCTATAACTGTGTTATAATCCAACATTCATTACCACACAGTCATAAACATCCATGTGAATCATTCAATCATGAACATTCAGTATCAGACGCAATAAAGCATGGAAACGTGAAGCTAACTTTCATCAAACAAGAAATCTCAGATCGAATTACATAAACAGATAGCCAGAGTGCTTTATAAAAAATTTACAATGGAGGAGCTTAGCTCAACCATCGATCATTACAAAATAACAGAACTCCATACATATACTAAAAAAAATTGTAAACAACAACAGAGGCGTGCTCGAGCTTCAATGGCGTTGCGTCTTCTGAGTCAAACTGTGCATACAGTCTCTTATGCACACACCTTCCCCTGTCAGACGTAAGCTCAGATTGTTGGGGATGACAAATTACCTACATGGTCAGACCTTTCTGACCTTCCATTGATGGGGGGAAGACGATGTTTCAACCACCTTCCCTTGCTTTCATTAACTGCTTCATCAAGATTAAAATGAGGCTAAGTCGACTTGACACCTGGAAAATGTGGCAGCCTCTTTCTGTGTCCAACACCGACGTTTCAGCCCTTGGCGTAGCTTACACGAACTTTGTACCTTTACCCACATGCGACCTCAAGTCATGATCCAATGCTTATCTCCACAGACACTTCGGGATTTCATCCTTCAGGAATCCTCATATCACTTGACAACAAAATCCCCGACTCTCTTGATTCCTAAACTCCCGAACTGGAGCCTAGCGAGTGCTAGCTCCCCTCCGATATGACCTCCGCTATGAATTGGGTTTCTATCCCCAAAAGTTTCGGGACTTCGCTTCTTGGGGAGTCGGGGCATTGTGCCTTCCTCACTTCAAAATTCTTGAAGTGGCATTCTCCACTGTCTCGATATGTGTGTGCCTTAGCACAACGTGCCCCGACTTTGGATGACACACATTTGTGGGCTTTTAAGCCCTCTTATTTCACATTTTGTCACCCAAGGGCCAAATCCAAAGGAAAAACACCCCCCTGCAAGAATATGTGATAAAATTAAGCTCCATGGGGGATAGAGTCCTCCCTACGAGGCTCTAAGAACTCCTTTTGCAGTTCTAATCACCTTCTGCATTGGGCTATGAAGTCAAGCTCAAAACACCCTATTGAGGAATACAGGCTGATAAGTAAAAACGAAAATAAACACACATGCTCGAGGAGCTTATTTATGTACAATCCTAAACTAATTGATTTTTACACGGTGCTGGGTGAAAGAAAATTTCCACCATAGCCATTCAAGTAACTTCCTAACTGGAAGATCCTTCACTCTATTTATGATTAGTAACAGATGATACAACTGTGACAGGAGAGTGGTTACATCCTTCAGCTTTCCTTCTAATGCTAAGGTTAGGATAAAGCTAAGCGACTTCAAAACATGAAGGAAATACAACTCCATGTATTCCTTCACAGGCTCATAGGCCAAGCGGAAAACTCCAGAAAATTGATAACAGGAAACCTGCTCTGTCACACAACTACTTACACATGGCTGAATATCTCTGGTAGGCACAGTTAGATGAGAAGTTGATGCAGGTTGACTACCTCAAATGATGGTTGCTCACTTACACGCTCTGGACAGAAGATAAACTACTCCTCCTGTTTCTCCTTTTCTTCTTCATGGCTCTCCCAAGGGTCAAATTAATAATCATCATAAACAAGACTCGTGGGAAATATTTTCTCTTCGATTTGCTGCTCAACGTCTTCTGTAGGCCCGGGAAGGCTAATTTCCTCATAATATTTTTCTTTAACGTACATAGGGTGGGACTCTATAGTATGTTCTTGGAAATCTTGCATATCCAGCTCAGAATGTGATTCATAGCTTTCATATACAGGCCAGTTGCTTCCCAGGTCAGAAAATTGTGATGAAGGGCTCTGCTTCTCCTCATCCGAATAATCATCAAAGCTTGAAACAACAGGCACATCAGGAAAAAAATGCAAGGCCTCTACAACTATGAAATCTTCATCATCATCCTTAGTAGAGCTACCAAGAACATCTGCTTCAAGGACTGGAAAATCCTCCGCACTTTCCTCAAATTTGAACCTTTCTATCTCAACAGAGAGTGATTTTACCAGCTCCACCAGCCTACCCAAAGAATCTTCTTCCTCCTCATGGTCCTCATTAGACACAACCATATCTTGATCATGGTCTTCATATTCCTCACAACAATTATGACAAATAAACTTAGAGGAATAAAACTTTTGACAGTGCCTATTGAAAACTGCATGAAACTCTCTCAGGGAGGAAATGGTCGCAGGGAGTAATGAATGATACCACTCATGAGCATCTCCTATTAATGTTATTATGAACGTTTTTAATAATACATCCTCATGATGTATCTCCCATTGATGCATGAGTTCAAGAAACTTATGAAGATGTTGAGCATGATTGTCCTCTTTACGCTCTCTAAATATGGGCAAATAATCACACCATTCATCCACAGTAGGGACAACATTAGGAAAACCAGGAACATTAGAAAAATTAAAAGGATAAAACCTTCGAGCCAAGATTTTTTCCATTTCAAACTAGTGGAGTCACCAATCGATCCTTTAACCATGGATTTTCCAGGTGAAAGATGTGTTGAATGAGGGTGTCTAGTCTTTGTTCACCATCAAAGACTAGATCTGATCGTTGTGCTCTCCCAGGGGCTATAGCTATAGCCAAAGGAAGCCACATTGAAACAGTGGATTTGCCAGGTGCAAGATGCAATCTTCAATGGTTTTGATGTCTGATGCACCTTCAAAATCATAAGCTTGTTGTCATTCTCATAGGGAAGATATCTTCACTTCCGTCCTCAACAACGGTGCCAGAAATGTTAACACCAGAAATCACCTATGGATTACGGCAGAGGTAAGCCCAGTACCCATCAGTTTGTATGTCACAATGAATAATTTAAAGAGGGTTGAATGGGCATAGGCTAAGGATAATATCGTTTTAACTCAGAAAGATGGACCAGCATGCACATGCAAATGAGGTCTTCATTCGACTTTAGTTAGTAAGTTGTAGTAAGGGTGAGCAGGAGGAAGAAATTGAAGATAAAATGAAAAGGTCTACTCTGGACAATAGGCCTTCCAACAACCTAAAGAGGAAAAAATCAAAAAACAATATCCTCTTGGATTCGGAGTTCAGGAGACTGAAAATGCTATAACCTTATTATAATCCAACATTCATTACCACACAGTAATAAACATCCATGTGAATCATTCAATCATGAACATTCAGTATCAAACGCAATAAAGCATGGAAACAGGAATCTAAATTTCATCAAACAAGAAATCTCAGATCAAATTACATAACCAGATAATTAGAGTGCTTTATAAAAACTTTACAATGCAGGAGATTAGCTCAACCATCGACCATTAAAAAATAATATAACTCCATACATATACTCAAAAATGTTGTAAACAACAATAGAGGCATGCTCGAGCTTCCATGGCGCTGCGTCTTCTCAGTCAGACTGTGCATACATTCTCTTCTGCACATGCCTTCCCCTGTTAGACACAAGCTCAGACTATCTAGGCTGAAAAATTGGCTACACAGTCAGACCTTTCTAACCTTCCATTCATGGGGGAAAGACAATGTTTCAACCACCTTCCCCCGCTTTCATTAACTGCTTCATCGGGATCAGAATGAGGCCGAGTCGACTTGGCACCTGGAAAATGTGGCAACCTCTTTTTGCGGCCAACACCGGCGTTTCAGTCGTTGGCGTAGCTTATGTGAACTCTGCACCTTTACCCGCATGCGACCTCGGGTCATGACACAACACTTATCTCCACAGGCGCTTCGGCATTTTGTCCTTTGGGAATCCTCATATCACTTGACAACATAATATTTGACTCTCCTGATTCCCGAACTCCCAAACTGGAGCCTAGTGAGCGCTAGCTCCCCTCCAATATGACCTCCACTATGAGTTGAGGCTCTATCCCTGAATGTTTCGGGACTTCACTTCTCAGGGAGTCGGGGTGTTGCACGCCTTCTTCACTTCAAAATTCTCAAAGTGGCATTCTTTGTTGTCCCGATATGTGCGCGCCTTAGTACAACACACCCCAACTTTGGATGACACACATTTGTGGGTTTTTAATCCCCCTTCTTTCACATTTTTTCACCCAAGGGCCAAATCCAAAGGAAAAACACCCCAACTGGAAGAATATGTGATAACATAATGTGTGGAAATTTGCAAATATTGTTATGTCATTTTTAATTGTGTAATTGCAAATATTGTTATGTCATTTTTAATTGTGTAATGTTTTTGGTATCATTAGTGCTTTGGTCTTTAGTTAAGGGATTGCGTCATTTAGTAATACTAGAAAACACAATTTGTTTCCTTTATTGATTTAATAAGACTAGAAAACATAATTTGTTTCCTTTATTGATTTAATAAGACTAGAAAACATAATTTGTTTCCTTTATCTTTATTAATGTACTAATTCTTTAATTTATTTATGTAAAAATGCATTATAATTTTATTTTATTAATATTTTAGTACATAAATGTATAATACATTATTAATGTATTATTATTTTTTTACTTTATTAATGTATAATTTTTTAATGTATTAATTAATTAACTAATACTTTATAGGATAAATGTAATAATGTATTAATTTATTAACGTGCAATAATGTATTAATTTATTAACCCGACCCCTCACGTGTACACAAGATAAATCGAGATAAATCTAGGGTTTCTAACCTGTGACTTCACATAATGGAGTGCCATAACAATACACTCCATCACGGACTATTCTACACCCAAAGGGCTTAATACTGTAGTATATTAATGTATTAGTACTTAAGTAATTTATTAATTAATATTGTATTAATCTATTTATAAACTAATACAATACATTATTAATTTGTTAATTAATTAACATGGTACATCAATACATTATAGTACAAATTAATGCATTTATCTAACAAAATGAAGAAAATATAAAGATTCCATCGTCATACTTCCTATTGAATAGAGAACATAGATAGAGATTTTAGTCTCTCCAATGTAGAACGTATAGTTGGGACTCAATATATAGTTGGGAGATATGTGATGAGAAAGGTCAGATACACAATGGAGTGGAAGCCATTAAATTTGAAGATGTAAAGTTTTTCAAAACATTTTATGAAAAGGGGGACGAGGATCATATAGCCGATCAGGTAAATACAACTGGACTTTTTGTCCCTTTGGTTTGTGATGAGGAGATGGTGCTCCTTGAGAGACTGTGTACAAAATTGGAACTATGGGAGGTTCTTAATTCCTTCGCTAGAGATAACAGCCCCGGGCCTGATGGGTGGACTGTGGAGTTTTTCCTTCATTTCTTCGAACTAATGGGAGAGGAATTGGAAAAAGGATTCCAATACCTTGGTTATTTTTAAAAGGCAGATGCGCACAAACCAAAGGATTGGTGTTGGCTACTTTCAAAATTTGAAGAAAAAATTGAATGGTGGTGCAATAGATGGTTTTCCCTAGGGGGAAATTTAACTCTTTTAAAATTTATGCTTGAGGGTTAGGCCATGTACTGGATGGCACTGGCATCCAAACCAAATTCCATTCTGCACAAAATCCGTAGCCTGATGGTTAACTTTTTGTGGTCAGGTGTTGAGGGGAGGAAGCACATCCACCTATGTAGTTGGGAGCATTTAGAAAATCCAAAGCATTTCAGAGGCTAGGGCATTCGCAACAGTTTCCTGTTTAATAAGGCACTGGGCGCAAATTCATTGTGGTGGGTTTTAACAAAGGAGGGGATATGGAGTAAAGTTATAAAGGACAAGTATTTTCCTCATTGTTCCATGATTACTTGGTTTCGGTCCGCACCTCCTTCTTTGTCATTGGCCTCGCAAACATGGAAAATCCTGTTAAAAACTTTACACCTGTTAACTCATTGGATTGGTTGGAGACCAGGTTCTGGTCACTGTGTACAAGTTGGTTTAGATTGCATTGTGGGTATGGGGAAATCATCGTTCTTATCATGTCAATTGCGGGACTATCTCAGAAGGAACTCTGTGTTATATATTTTTCAAGCTAGAGGAGTTATCAGGGTGGGTATCCCATCGTCATACTGGAAATTGAGTGAAGATCTAGGCCTGGTCGAGAACAATGCAGAGGAATGGGAGGCATATCAAAAAGATATGTTGTGTGCGGGGATTCAGTTACATAAAAAAAATGATGAGCTTTTATGGGGGGGAGGTGATTTCTCGGGAAGTATTTCTGCTAAAAAATTATACCTCGCTCTTGCAAAAACTTACTGGCCAACTCATGTTGAAGTTTGGCGAAGACATATTTGTAAATGGATCTTATCCCAAAGATCAATTTATTCATATGGTTATCTTTGGAGAATATAATTCTCACTTGGGATTATCTACTATGGAAGGGATGGCAGGGGACAAATATTGGTGTTTTATTTCTTAAAGAAGCAGAATCAGTGTACCACCTCTTTGTTTCTTACTTCTTTTTCCAAGAGGTATGGAGTCATTTTTATACAGCTATAAAATTTTGGATTGTATGGGAAGGAGCTTTGCTCAATTCCTGCTTTGAGAGTTGGTTTGAGAATGAAGCAACCTTCATTAATCTCCCTTCTATTATTTGTTGGTTCTTATGGTTGGAGAGGAACCGAGTCATTTTTGAAGGGTCCAAGCATATGTCCATTCTATGATAGAAAACATTAATTCAAGTTTGAACTTGGGGATGGTGGTTAAAAGTGTAAAAGTGTGTCTTATCCAACCACCTCAACTAATGACATCAATTTTTTTTTGGTTCAACGAGGTTGCCCTTTCCAACTCTCTCAAGTGTAGGGAAGGAGGTATAATAAAGCACATTAATCTTTTAGCCATTAAATGGACCCTAAATTGTGGCCAGGGGACAAATACGAGGGAAGAATTGTTAGGTGCATGGGCATCTCTTTATCTAGCGCAGTGGTTCAATATTGAGGTGATCCAGGTCATTGGTGATTCAAAGATCATCAATGAGTGGCTAAAGGATAGAGGTAAACTGCAGATGGCCTCTCTGTTGGGTTGGATGGATAGCATTAAAGTGTTGAAATTTGTGTTCAAAGAGATACACTTCACTCATGTGTATAGGGAGCTGAATATGGAGGCAGATGTTCTCTCGAAATTGGCCCTCAACAAGCCCGAAGGAAATCTTGATTACAACAGTTAGGTTGATGCATATGAGGGGCCTACCATCTCTATTAGTCTTTTTTGAATCAATTTGTCTTTTTAGATTTGGATATCATTTGGTAATTGGTGGTACATGCATATGGTACTTTTGCCTTGTATTTCCACTTTTTGATGGTGCTCATCTTGTTATCTGTTGTAAAGTTATGTTAGGTGTTTCATTTTTTTTGATAAGGTCCAAGTATTTTCAAAAGTCTAAGGTGACTTGTGGAGCCTTCATAGAATGATGTTGTTGTAATGTGTACTCATTTATATATAATATAAAGGAAAATTTTATGGTTGAAAAAAATATAGGATTAAATTATTCAATTTCCGAATAAACATGTTATAAATATTACATTTCAAAGATTACATGTTAACATATTAGATATTAAAATGGATATACACTTTTTATTTTTGGGGGAGTTGGGACAAATTAAGTGCATTAATTATAGAGATATGTTGGGAAAAAATTGTTGGTTGTATTTGGACATAGATTATAAAGACTACCCTCTTTATGGGTACATTATCTATTGGTGGGAAGTTTTACTTTAAAAGATAAATATAATAATATTTTAAAGGATAAATGTGATAATGTATTATTAATGTACAACTTTATTTATTAATACATTACAATACACATTAATTCATTGTTGTAATAAAATAAAGAGAATATCAATATTTAATCTTTGACGAAGTAGAGATTAGAGATTATGCCTCTTGAACACATAACATAGAGATGGAGAGTTTTTAATAGATCAAAAATTAAAATAATACATACTATTATTTTTGGAGGGAATTGGGAAATATTAAGGGTATTAATTATAGAGACATGCTTGTTGGGCTGAATATGATTTGGTAAAATGTTGTCCAAATATGTTAAGAGAGGTGGAAATTCTACACGACAAAGAAAAGTTACATGAAACACCATTAATGTTTTCCTTCATTTATTATCAATTGTGTCCATTGTCTAGGAGTGTGGCACTCTAAGGTTTTATTCCATTTTTGAAGCTGCTTTATGGACAGTCTAAGAGTTTTTGTGATTTATGTTGAGGTTTTGGGAGGGTTCCTTTGAGTTTAGGACCTGATTTTCATTTTGTTGTTCTAAGTGTTTAAATTGATTCAAAGATAGGTGTCCTATTTCCTCTCTTCTTGATTAAGAGGTCTGAGTTATGAGATATTCATTACTCTTAGGTTTTCAGTGATTATATACATCATAATCAAATTTTGATGGAAGGTAGAAAGTTAACACCATATTATTGATCTGATTTGGGATGACATGTCAAATTTGTACAACAATGATACAACTTTGTAATATATATATGTTAATCTAATGGATACAAATCTTTCAAACACTATTCTCATATTTGTTGTTATACAATCCACTTGTGCTCAAATGTTCATGAATATAGGTTAATGCTTCATTGATTGTGAGATGTTGGCCCATTAGCTCATTGAAACTGATGTTGTGAACATAAGTGACATATGTGTTTCCTAGATTTTTTGAATGGGATTGTACTTGTCAATTGGTAGCATATTATTCAAATATGAATTGTGAAAGTTCATGATTTTTCCATAAAATGTTGTTTTAATAGCAAACATGAATGCTTGTTGACACTTCACTTATTGCATAAAGATTGTTGGTTGATTAAACATACAAATTAAAGTGAACAAACATCTAGCATATTTCAGTCACTAATTCATTCATGATAAGGAATCAAACATTGATATGACTCAACTTTATTGTTGTTGTTCTTGTACCTTTAATATCATACTTTGCATGTTGTTGGATGTTCATTGTAAATAATATTTTCTTATTCTCTTCTCTATTTTTCCTTATACCTATTTTACTTGCAAACATAGGACTTAATTGGCCATATAGGAAAACACTTCTTACGGTAGAGACCTTATCCTAAAACATCATAAGTAAATCCATTGAGTTGACATTGAGATACTTACTTGTTCATTTCCCCAAAGACTCTCTCAAATGATAGGATTTCCCCTTCACTAGAGTTTTAGTAGCAACAAGATGTTATTGAATACCCCTCCCCAAAATAGCTTAATGATACAATGACTAAAGAGGAATATGGGGTAGTAGGGGATGTTACCAATGACAAGAAACAAACAATATAGAATATTCCTAGTGCCAGATAATTGGTTACGTTACCAATGTGATCAGGGTGTGAGGGTGTCTTCTACAAGGGAGACACGATTTTTCTGAAAGGAGAACTCTAATTGAACTGAATGAGGAATGAACGCTTAGAAACAAGGGGAGAATTAGATGGAGGGTGGAATAATGAAGAAGAGGGAAATTTGAATTAATGGATAAAGGGGGGAGCTACGCCTTCCTAAAGAGAGATGGAGATGTCTAGACTGTTTTCTACGCCAAGAAAAATGGAACACTCTGTGTCTCCTCCTCTTCTTGAAGATGGATACCTAGTTTACTCCTTCACGTTGCCAACAAATGAATTGAAGGTGACTTGGCTTACACGCTCAACAAAACAATAGATGCGCATCGTTTCTTTTGGAGCACATTCTCTCTCAGCACTCACCGAACAAGAAAACAAAAATGATCTCTCAATATTCTCAGAGAAAACGAAAATCAAATTACACACAAGAAAATAGATAATGCAAGATTCATAAAAAAATCATCAATCATATTAGAGGATTGTATCCCTTCTTAAACAATCAAGGAAATCTTCTACAAACGGTAAATGCCTCTTTATTCTTATGCATTTATCTTTGTAATCAGATTGGAAAGAGAAATTTCCCATAGAGTTTACTAACACAACTAACTATTCACTAAAATAGACATCGCCATTATTTACTTAGACAGGAGAATGCTTTATTACAATAAAAGACTGACTGACACTAACAATGATAAAAAAACTATCATAGAACTACTTCTTCTCGCCTTGCTTGTTGCATACAACTTGTACTCTACTCCATGCTTCCTAAGGAAGGTTGATGTCATTTCTTATTGGTCTAATCCCTACTTTCGTCAGCAAATCAGGAAATCGTCGTTGCATTGTCTCTGTTGTCATCCATTTGGCCTGCACTAGAGTTTTTCCTTGTCTTCCTACTATATAGGAATCATGTTGTTGTTAACCGGTGGTCTTGGTATTACTATCCATAATTTGATCATGCAATAAAGGAGGTTGAAAATATGGAATGTTGTCCAGTGGGTGTTGGACAGTGATCATGTCTTCACGAAGTGATGGCTCAAATAGTTTTAAATTGTTGACGTTTAGAATTTCATGAATTCCTAAATGTGGTGGAAGATTCAACTGATAAGCATTTTCTCCAATGTGATCCAAAACTGTATATGGTCCATATCAGAATGGGTGCAGCTTATGATGACGTCCTTTGAATCGTTTCTTGTCCATTTGCAACTAAACTTTGTCTCCTAGTTGGAATTGCAACGTGGTTTTTTGTTTATCATGATGTTTCTTTGCACGCTCTTGTGGTTCTTGTAAGGAGTTGGTCACTTGCTTGTGTCATTGTGATAAATTCTATATGAAGTGTTGAGCAGCTTGTTGGTCTCGTTGATGGTGCATTGGACCTGAAGGAGTTATTTTTTACAAACAAGTTGCATAGAGAATGTATCAATGTATGATTGACCACCTTTGTTTGTCTATCGGTCTGTGGATCTAATGTTGTGGAGAATAAAAGCAGGTAGTATAGTAAGGACCACAGAGTACGCCAAAAGGAGCTAAGTAAGTGGGAGTCGTGATAAGAAATGATGCTACTAGGCATGCTGAAATGTGGCCAAATATGTCTAAAGATTAGTTCAGTCGTTTGCATGGTAGAACTTGTTTTATGGAAAGGGAGAAAGAACGCCATATTGGAGAAATGACAGACCACAACCCAAATTGCATCACTCTTGCATAAATTGGTCGAGAGAACACTAAGGAAATCCATGGAAATTGATTCCCATGGGAGAGAAGGGATCGACAAAGGTTGATATAGACCATGTTTGTGATTAGACAGTTTTCTTTGTGAGCAGAGAGCACAAGCTCTGATGAAACGATCGACTTGTTTGGACATAGCATGCCAATAGAAGTGGCACTAGAGGTGTAGGAGTGTTTTGGAATTCCCGAAGTGACCACCATAGGAGGAATCGTGTGATTCCCTAATGACAATGAAACGATTCTATGATTTGGGAACACACAGTTGATTGAGGCGATATATCCATCCCTCCCGAATGTTGTAATCTAGAAATGTTGTTTGATTGATGACTGTGGGTTGTTGCAATGCTGACCAGATCTCTTTAAAAGTGGGATCTGATTCATACATGTATTTCCAACTATCATAGACTCCACATCGAACTACTAATATATTCATGACTTGTGCTGGTGGTCTACTTAATAAATCAACCATCTTATTCACAGTTCCCTTTTTATATTTAATAACCAAGTGAAATTGTTGGATATATGTGGCCCACTTGAGATGTCGTTTTTCCTGTATCTTACTCTGTAAGTTAATGAAGATGAGTGGG
This sequence comes from Picea sitchensis, assembly GCA_010110895.2. Lineage (NCBI taxonomy): Eukaryota > Viridiplantae > Streptophyta > Pinopsida > Pinales > Pinaceae > Picea > Picea sitchensis. The sequence goes on from SNQJ01S0022615.1 coordinate 130,770, forward strand.
TGATGATCCATGTGTAGGATGGTATCATTTCCCAGAATATAATGGTGCCATTGCTTCAATGCTTGGACCAAGCTCTAAAATTCTTTGTCATAAGTGTAGTAGTTGAGATTTTCAGCCAAAAGTGTCTCTGAGTGGTAGGCTATAGGATGACCTCCCTATTTAAGAACAACACCAATCACAAATTGAGAAGCATCCAACTCAATTTTGAATGGTTGGACCAAGTCTGGAAAGCAGAGGACCGGAGCAGAGCATAAGTCTTGCTTCAATTTCTCAAATTGGTGTTGCGATCCAGGAGGCCATATAAACTTTTCCTTATTTGTTAATTGATGCAATGATTGAGCCAACTGTGAGAAATGGTAGACACATTTGTAGTAGAAATTGATGCCTCCCATAAAACTTTTAAGAAGATGGGCATAGGTTGGTGATGGCCATTTAGAAATTGCTTGCACGAGCATGGGATCCGAGCATACACCTGTAGAGTCCACAATGAATCCTAAATATTGCACCAACCTTTGTGAAAAATAAGACTTTTTCTCTTTCACCTGCAGTTGATGTTGTTGAAGTAATGCCAAGACTATGCACACATGTTGCATGTGTTCCTCCCATGACCCATTGAAAAATAGAATATCGTCAAGATAAATAACGATGAAATTACCGAGATGTGACTAGAAAATGTCGTTGATGAGCTGCATGAATGTGTTCGATGTGTTGGTCAAGATGAAAGGCATGAAAAACCACTCATAAAGACCAAACTTGGTCTTGAAAGTTGTTTTCTAGATATCACTCGGTTGCATGCACACTTGATGCTGTCCAAAAGTTAGATCCATCTTTGTGAAGAAAGAGGCCCCTTGCAAATGGTTGAGGATATATTCGATCTGATGTAGGGGATATCAATTTTTAATGGTGGATTTTTTGAGCGCTCTTTAATCGATAAAAATACGCCATTCTTAAGTGTCTTTATTGGGAATAATGAAGGTTGTAGAGGCACAAGGGGAAGAGGAAGGTGGTGAGTGGTCGTAGTATCGGTTCACGGCTTTAGTGATGTGAAAAATGAGGAAGTAAGTACAGAGGTCCACCCAAACTATTTAATATGTTACTGATGAGTTTTAGCATGATACACCGCTTGTCATTCCTATTGGTAAGGAAGACCGAGAAGGAGATCATCGCATTCTAATAGTGAGACATCGCAGGTTGCGGTGTCATGAAAAGGACCAATAACGAAAGTGACAACACAACATCTAGTAATAGTAATGCGAGGACTACCCTTCTCTACCCATCCAAGATGATAAGGATCGAGGTGTGGGGTTGTAGATGTTGGAATAAATAGTTTTGATATGAGATTATTTTGACTTCCATTGTATAGAATGAGAGTGGCTAGTTCATTTTTAATTTGGAAGTTGTGAGTGAAGAGGGGAATGTTAGGGCAACCTTGTTTTGGTTTGGTCATGAGAATGAGAGAGGGGTCGACTTCAGTGGGGTTTTCAAGGGAAATGGTCTCTGGGAATTCAGTCAAATCTATTGAATTGACCTCGGCCATCAAGATATTAGTGTTATAGATATTTTTAAGCACACGACAATCCACAGAATGGTGGGAGTTGGTCTTGTGAAAGGTACACCAAACTGGATTTTTGGATGTGGAGGAAGAAGCTAAATGAGGCTGCGATTGGGAATTTGGTGTAGTATTATTGGAGGGGAGATATGTTGGGAATCACATGCGAGGATATACATTTTTTTCTACGGCCAAGGCCCGTAAGAAATCCTTGTCCTGAGAAGAACTATAAAAAAGATCTAACTCCTGCCAGAGGGGTAACATTAAACCAAAATTGAACTTAATGATTAATACCTTGTCTGGTTCACTAGTTGGATGCACAACTTGCATAAGACATTGATCTATCCTTGAACTGACTGATTGGAAAGTTGATGGAGTTTTAACTACTTTGCGTGTAAATTCTGAAGGTAGCCTGGAGGATAGAAGAGTTTCGTTAATCCCTTATACAAATTATCCTATGAAGTAATGTGGCCATTTTTTAGGGATGGTAGGGTACCGAGATCAACAATCAATTGTGCATTGTCCAAGTGTGTTTCCCACCAATTTTGGGTGATTCCTTCTAGTTGAAGACTAGCTATTTGCAATTTGGTGGCCACTTCCATCTGAGGAGAGGTTTTCAAATAAGTGGAGAGGATATGGATCTAGGAATCGACTATATCTCCATTCATTTGGCCGACGAACTTGGGTAATTGAAATCTAGTGTCCAACTGCATCATCTTTGTAGGTCTTCGTTGTTGGAGTCGAATCAGTTCTTGGAGAGCCAACGCCAAGTCTGCCACTAGACTTGATGTGTTTGTGCTGGATTCCTCATTGGAGGCTTCTCGTCGAGGAGGATTATTCAACAGCACTGAATAGACCTTGAGGAGGGTGTGAGAGTAACCTTGAGAAGGGTGAAATTAATGTTTTGAGCAAAATCATGAGAATAAGTATGAAGACCCAAAAAAAATTGAACCTGGTGGATTAAGTTCTTCGTCCCAAGGACAAAACTTGTTGATGAAGACCCTCCTTCACTCCTAAGAGTTTCGTGACCTCCCAGTCAAGCATATTAATATCTTGAGATGAATTATCTCTTTCAAGACTCCAATAGCCCCTGGAAAAAATTACACAGACCCCTTTTTCCCTTTAGGTGCAAGTTTTATGGATCCCGTGGCCCCCTTTCTTTAGCACTTTTTTTGGCACTAGATCCTTCCGCTAGCCCCTCTTTTCATGTGACCTCGGGATGTGACCCGAGGATTAACCTCCTAGGAACTTCACAACTTTGGGACGCTAAACGGGACCAAATCTACCATCCATATCCCCCTTTGTAACCAATGGTTGAGATCTACTCTAGGACTCCAACGTTCGGGAGTCCTGGACTCTCACACAACCTTTTCTCCTAAAGTACTTTGTACCGGGAGTTCCAGAGAAAACGCCACGCATCCGCTTAAATAAATGACTTAGGTCCACTTTGGGACATCGACGTTTGAGAGCTTCGAATGTTCCTGCATCATTTTCTCTCGAAGCATTTTCTTCTAGAGTTAAGGATCATGTGCCACACGTCCTTCTCATTCAACGGTAGGTATCCACTTCAGGCGACCCTCTGCTCTGCATTGATTTATCCTCTCTTACAAAGTACACGATATGTTGACATGTGTCTCCTGTAGATCAATGACTATAAATCACTTCAGCTATTCTGTCTTCGAGAGTTTAAACCTCTCCATACTTGCTTTCTCCAGGAGTGCTTTCACTCAAAGTCAATGATCTGTTGATGCATGTCTCCCACAGATCGACGACTACAAATCACTTCGGCTATTCGGGCTTTAGGAGTTTCAACCTCTCCACACTAGCTTTCTCCCGGATTGCTTTCACCTGAAGTCTACAATCAGTCGAAGCATGTCTCCCATAGATCGATGGCTAAAAATCACTTCGACTATTCGTGCTTCAGGATTTTTGGCCACTCCACCCTTGTTTTCTCCCAGGTTTCTTTCACCCTGAGTCCAGATATTTCCGCCACGTGTCCTCCCTCGGATCAACAACACATAAGGACTATGTTACTCCACTAATTTCCAAAGGAACTCATGACTAACTGCCTCGCAACTTTTCCATATCTGACGGTCTAGGTTGACATCGCTTCCTCCTGAAGAGATCCTAGTCATTAACTCGTTAAACCTTAAAAGCTTCTCCCCCTTTGAAGATGTATTCCCACTATTTATATTGAGCTTCATTTCTTGAACCTCTTACTCCTTAGAGGGTTTCTTCGACACTTAGTCAAGTTTTGGATCTATGCACTCCTTGCAAAAGATCTTCGTTCCCCTTCACGAGAAAACTCAAGCTATTCCTCCTGAGATTTTTGAGTCAAAGACTCTGTCGATGCACACCTTGCATACGGTATGCACACTTTTCATATGAGAGTTTCATGAAATCTCTTCTGAGCTTTGAGTCAAAAGACTCTGTTAAACACACTCCTTGTGTATAGTATGCACTCCTTGCATAAGCTCAAGGAAGAGAAACAATTGAAAATTATTAAACACTTCACAGATTCATTCACTCACAGTATAGCTCATGCGTTCACAAAAACATCATGCATTTGGATCAATAACCCTATGTTATATTCATTCAAATGTAAATAGATACAACTGATACAAGAAAATAACAACTAACTCAAAAAATACTAATATTCCACTATAAATTGTTCAACAACATTATGTTTGCAACATCAGATTCAACAACCGCCTTCAGACACATAAGCATCTATTTATACAAGAGGACTCTTAGGATTTTCTCTAGATACCTATCCTATCAAATTAAAAGAATTCAACTATTAAGCCTTTGTTACAATGAATTTTATGAGATATGTAGATAGGGGTGGATACTCCAGATATGCATTGCAGTTAGTTTCTTTTAAGGAAAATTGATCTCCTCTGATCTCACGCAACCATCTAGTCTCTGTTCATTAAATATTTCTTTAACTTGCAATACAAAAATATTTCCCTAGGATACACCAACAGTTCAAAGTTTAAAAAAAATCAAAAGGCATGCTATACGTTGTGCTCAATGTGTTGTCCATGTGTGCTTTGTTGACGATGCTCCTGCATCATACTCCTCTGGGGAAAAATTCATGGAATCATGTCCATGAGCTCCTGCATTGAATTTCCATGTCTCTAGATATCAACTTCATTTACCCAACTGGCATCTTCAATTTCGTCTCCCTTCCATTTTACCAAATATTCAAAATATGTCTTTCTCCTGCTCTTCTTACCAATCTTCTGATCAATGATATTCTCCATCTGTGGCTCTTTTTCTACATGCATCTTCTTCTCCCACTAAATATTCTCTTGATATTTTGATATTTCTATTCCATATTCCCTGTAAGGATACAGGTCTGAAATGTTAAATATGGGTGATATACCCACATCCCCTGGCATCTCTAACTCATAGGCATTGGTACCAAACTTTCTTAGGATCTTGCATGGTCCAATCTTCTTCAACTTCAGCTTGTTATATGTTCCCCTTGGTAACTTTTCCTTTCTTAGGTGTGCTAAGACTTGATCTCCAACTTCAAACTAAAATTCTCTCCTATATTGATCAACCCTTTATTTATATTCTATATTTTTCCTCTACAACTTCTCCTTGATCTGATTATGAAGCTTTTGCATTTCTACAGTGAAGTATTCCGCTCCAACACTTTTGAATTCAATCTTCTCTAGATATCTAAATTATGATACTCCTCTTAGATTTAGTCCATACACTATCTGAAATAGGATTTTTCCTATACTTCTGTTTGGTGAGTCATTATATGCAAACTCTGCCTGTGGTAGGATTTGATCCCACTGGCTATGATGTTCAGTGACCAAACTTATCAGCAAATATCCTAAACTCCTATTTACCACATCAATTTGTCCATCTGTCTGAGGGTGATATGTTGAACTAAAAGACAGTTATGTCCCCAAATTTTTCCATAATGTTCTCCAGAAATTACCAAGAAATTTAGTGTCTCTGTCTAAGACAATGCTCCTCGACAATCCATGAAGTCTCACAACTTCCGTGAAAAACAAATTTGCAACATGTGTTTCATCACTAGTCTTCTAACATGGGATAAAGTGTGCCATATTTGAGAATATATCAACCACAACAAATATGGAATCACTTCTGTTATCACTGAAATTTCGTCCACACATGGCGACAAGAACTCCACATCGTCAAAATAGGACTAGAGTCATTCATGGCACAGGATTAATTCCACAGCATTGCAAAAGGGTCAAAAACTATAGAAAATGACCAAAAAATTGAAGGGTGCTTCACAGAACCAGGGTGCACGCGCATATGTGCGTAACAACAACGTATAATGCACGCGTCAACACACGATGCACGGCTGTTGGGCGAAAAACCCGCGCGCCTGCTAAACGATGCATTTATTGAAATTGGTCGGCCTCCCAACCACTAATGGATCAGCTCCCAAGTCGATTTGACACCAAATCCTCATGGTGGGCTGGTCAAAGGCCTAATTTAGCCCTAAAGAGCCCCTTCTCACATTCCAAAGAGGTCACATAATAACCCAATGCTTGGCTATAAAAAGCCATGAATAACCACCATTTTCTCAAGGAATTCTTTGTATTGTTATACTGCTGAGATTGCTAAGGGCTCATTCTTTGGAAACAAACATCACAAGCTGCATTTCATAGAGCTATTCACCCCTCTCTTGAGTGAATAAGCTTGGAGTTCTTTCACCCACATTTTCATCTTTTCATGTAAGGAGAGCAAACTTTGAGGGCCTCAAGAGCCTTCCATTAGAGAAAGAAGGGACCCAAGTCCCCTTTTCTTCTGTGTGCCTTTGGATTTCATCAATAGATCAGCTTATACATTGGTGATATTGGTCCATTTGTCTCTATTTTTCATTTTTCCTTATGCTCATAATCTTATTTTGTTTTAGTTTAATTCTTGTTTATAACTTTGTTGTTTCTCTTTCTAACCTTTCCTTTTACAGCTGTCATGCCTAGTAGAGCCCAACTAGGCATGTAAGAACTCTTAATTTGCTCACCTAGTGACGAATTGGGTGCAAACAGATTGGCGACCATACTGGGGATCGAAGGTATCAATTCCTCCCTCATTTGGGTTCTTTTTGCTTTCCTTTTGATTTCGTTAACTTGCAGGTTCACAAACCGGCCTCTGTCGACCTGCTAACCAGTCAATTCACTAGAAGATTGGGAGAAATCCATCCGTATTTTTCTTCTCAGTTTTTTGCAACAGGCACACGGTTATTCCACCCCACAGGTGCGCATCGTGTGCACATGCGCCTGTGCAACGTTTTTCCTCTGTGCGCATGCGCTTTTTAGCTCAATTTCTCCAGCGCTCGCGCGCTCTATGCGTCTGTGTATGCACTGTGTGGCGCGCATTTGATCTAAATTTGACATTGTAAGCTCTTGGATGTGGGGAAAAATCATTTTCCTTCTTAAGAATGATGATATGCATGCTCTAAATACTGCACCACTTAGACCCCTCAACTTATAAAGGGGATAATCAAACAAACATAGGCACTTAGGTGGATAAAATTCATTTTCCCTTATTTTCTTTTTTCCATATGGATGGCTTGCTTTGATTTATAAATCTAAGTTGAACATCAATTCTAATCACATCTAAACTCACATTTTTGGGACTAGAAGTCGAAAGTAACAATCTTGAGTATGCTCTTCTCTTGCGCCATTAAGCGATCTTGAGAACCAGAAAAGGATTGCGAAAACGATTTCATCTCCCTTAAACAAAAATTTCAAAACATTTAGGAGAGGACAAAGGCCCTTTTGGGACCCCTCTTAGTTTCATTTTTCAAACATATTCTAAATTTGTAACGGGCCCATACATGCCCACATGTCAAAAAAGTAGAATAGTTGTTGCAATTTTGCTTTCTTAGATCAAAAAACTAGGAGAGTTAAAGGTTGGTAACGGGCCCACACATTCCCACATGTTCAATCTAGGCTAGTTTCATGCTTTTCTAGATTAACTCACACATAGGGAGATAGAGGATAGTAACGGACCGCATGTCCACATGCTAGTTTCCTAGGGCTTTTAAAATTCCGCAAGGTTGTACCAATGACATCTAGCTTATTTAGGTAATCAAACTCTTGTAAAGGACCAAGCGATGTCCACATGCTGCAAGGTGACGTCTAAATAACTAAAATTTGGTACACTTTCACTCACACACA
>SNQJ01S0022615.1:138504-164224 GCA_010110895.2 Picea sitchensis
TCATCCATCAGGGGGCATCTGTTATCACTGAAATTTCATCCGCACATGGCGACAAGAACTCTGCATCGTCAAAACAGGACTGGAGTCATTCATGGCACAGGATTAATTCCACAGCATTGCAAAAGGGTCAAAAACTATACAAAATGACCAAAAAATTGAAGGGCGCTTCACAGAACTAGGGTGTGCATGCATATGTGCGTAACAACAACGTATAATGCGCGCATCAGTGCACGATGCGTGGCTATTGGGAGAAAAACCCACGCGCCTGCTAAACAGTGCATTTATTGAAATTGGTCGGCCTCCCAACCACTAATGGATCAACTCCCAAGTCGATTTGACACCAAATCTGAGCTCAATCCTCATGGTGGGCTGGTCAAAGACCTAATTTATCCCTAAAGATCCCCTTTTCACATTCCAAAGAGGTCACATAATAACCCAATGCTTGGCTATAAAAAGCCATGAATAACCACCATTTTCTCAAGGAATTATTTGTATTGTTATGCTGCTGAGATTGCTAAGGGCTCATTCTTTGGCAACAAACATCACAAGCTTCATTTCATAGAGCTATTCACCCCTTTCTTGAGTGAATAATCTTGGATTTCTTTCACCCACATTTTCATCTTTTCATTGTAAGGAGAGCAAGCTTTGAGGGCCTCAAGAGCCTTCCATTGGAGAAAGAAGGGACCCAAGTCCCCTTTTCTTCTTTGTGCCTTTGGATTTCATCAATAGATCAGCTTATACATTGGTGATATTGGTCCATTTGTCTCTATTTTTCATTTTTCCTTATGCTCATAATCTTAGTTTGTTTTAGTTTAATTCTTGTTTATAACTTTGTTGTTTCTCTTTCTAACCTTTCCTTTTACAGCTGTCATGCCTAGCAGAGACCAACTCAACATGTAAGCACTCTTAATTTTCTCACCTAGTGACGAATTGGGTGCAAGTAACTTCCCTGTCGGGTTCTTCGAAATCCCAAACAAAATCCATGCTTATTTCATCCCAAGGCCTATCTGGGATAGGAAATGGATGATACAATCTAGTGTTCTATTTATTTCCTTTTGCATACTGGAAAATCTTACATTTGTTCACAAACTTCTGCACCTCTTCTCTCGTACTTGGCCAATAGTATGAATTTTTCAACCATGCAAATGTCTTTTCATGGCCAAAATGTCCTCCTAGACCTCCACTGTGTTTTTCCTTCAACAAATTTTCTCTCATCAAGCACCTCAGTATGCACAATTGGAAACATTTAAACAACAATCCATCTTGAATAATATATTTTGTCCATAGGCTTTTATCCCTGAGCACAGTATTTTCACATGCTTCATATATATGCTTCCTTAAAATCTTGATCATCACAATACATATCCTTAAGGTGTTCAAACCCCAAGGTCTTCACCTGAAATTCATGTAGAATCAAACATCTCATGCTCAATGCATCAACAACTTTTTTAGCATTACCAGAAATATGTTTAATGACAAAAGTGAAAATTTTCATAAATTCTATCCATTTACCATGCCTTTGGTTAAACTTCTCTTGTCTGGTTATGAATTGTAAATCTTGATTATCACTATACAAGACAAATTCCTTTGGAACAAGATAGTGCCTCCACTTCTTCAAATCTTGAATTATGGAATAAAATTCTTTATCATATGTGGAGTACTTCCTCTTAGTATCATTCAACTTCTCAGTTAAATATGCAACAAGCCTATTATCTTGGCTCAAACCTGCTCCAATTTCAACTCCACTTGCATCACATCTCACTTGAAATGTCTTCTCAAAATTTGGTAAGACTAGAATTGGTCGTTCTGTTATCTTCTCCTTCAATATATTGAATCTCCTCTCGGCCTATTCTGTCCATTTGAAAGAATTGTGTCTTTTCTTCACCATGTCCATAATTTTTGCACAAATTCCACTCAAATTTCTAATGAACTTCCTATAGAAACTCGCTAATCCATGGAATATTATCACCTCAAATATACTCCTTGGTGATGGCCATTATTTGATTTATTTTACCTTCTCTGGATTGATCTTCAATTCATTTGAAGAGATCACAAAACCAAAATATGTGAGTTATGTTTTCATGAAAGAGGATTTCTTTATATTAATCAACGTATTCTCCTGTTTTAGTCTCCTCATCACTAATACCAGATGTCTAAAATTCTCCTCTTTAGTCTTGCTAAAGACCAGTATATTATCCAGATATACGATCACAAACTTACCAATGAAATCTTTCAATACTTCATTCATCAATCTCATAAAAGTACTTGGGGCATTTGTTAAGCCAAATAGCATAACAAGCCACTCATACAATCCTTCATTTGTCTTAAAGGATATTTTCCACTCATCACCTTCTCTCATCCTTATCTGGTGATATCCACTTTTCAAATCTATCTTTGAAAAAAAAATTGCTCCACTTAAGAAATATATTAAGTCATCCATTCTTGGAAAAGGGAATCTGTACATGATCGTGATCTTGTTTATGGATCTTGAGTTTGTACACATTCTCCATACTCCATCCTTCTTTGGACTCAACATATTTGGTATTGTGCATGTGCTCAAGATTTCTCTGACCAAAACCTTGTCTAATAAATCCTAGACTTGTTTCTTTACCTCCTCATTCTCTTGAGGTGTTAATCTCTATGTTTCTTTGTTTGGAAGACTTGCTCCTGGTATCAAATTAATATGATGGTTGATACTTCTAATGGGTGGAAATGAGCTAGGAAACTCATCCACTACTATGTCAGCAAAATTCTCGAACAACTCCTGAAATTCCTCAGGAAAATCATCCATAGAAGTACTTGTAAGGACAAATCTGGGTTTCCTCACTAGAACAAACTGCATCTCATGTTCCTTCTTGACCTCACTCAGGATTTCCTTCCTACTCATGAGAAGTATGTTTGTGTTGGATTCTTCCTTTACTTTCTTCTCTTCTATTGGAAGCAACATGTGTGTTCTACCATTCTTTTCCAAAGTGTAAGTATTTTTTCTCCCATCATGAATGAAATTTCTATCAAACTTCCATGGTCTTCCCAACAAAACAGGACAAACATCCATGGGAATTAAATCACACAAAATCTCATCTCTATATCCCCCTATTGTAAATTCAACTAGGCATTGTTTAGTTACCATTACCTGGTGTCCTTTTTGCAACCATGAGACCTTATATGGATTTGGGTGTGCAGTTATATCTAGCTCCAATTTCTCCACCATCTCTATGGATACTAAGTTATCAATGCTCCCACTATCAATTATCACCTTGTGTTAAGAACCAAACATCAATATAGCATATAAAAACCTCAAAAAAAGTACTCAACGCCTTGAAAAAGAGATAATTTCAGATAATAAGCCTCTTCGAGGGGGCAACCTCCTTTTACCCCACTTAAATGTTCAAGTACAAGATGATTCAAAATGAAAATGTCTCATGGTATATGGGAGACTGGGAGGTATAATGGCCTAAAGCCGACATAATTAAAATAACATTACTAATCTAGAATTACAACTAATGACCTAAAGCCGACATAAATAAAATAGCATTACTAATCTAATATGCCCTAATTAAGGGAATTGTGTGAGCCAACATTGGGTTAACGTATACTCCTTGAGGACAAGAGTGTTGTCCACAGCAGCAGGCAACTGGATGCGGTATGTATAAAGACTCATCTTCCCAAGTGAGATCTTCGTAGATAGTTTCCTCCATTTAATGAGATACTACGAAATGGATCTATTCCCAGCTGGCGAGGAATTATTGTCAATACGTGATGGATTCGGGATCCAATATGATTTTCCTTCCTGCGTCAGAGTTCACGACGTATAGTTTGAATTGGGATCTTGTCACCTATAACCTTCTTTAAGCTGTAAGAACATGTAAAGCTAGGTGTACTTCATTGAAGATGGGGCAACTCAAATTTGTATGCCATGAGTTACCAATTTTTTTTGAAACACCTTATAAGGCCCATGGTACTTTGGTGATGAATTTATTATCCTTCTTGAGAAGCTTTGCTTGAGGATACGTTTGTTTGGTTGTAGTCTTCAAAACACCCTATCCCCTACTTCAAAAATTATTCCACTACGATGTTGATCTACTTGTTGTTTCATGCGATTACATTATACCATGGTTAGGTTGTCCTTTAATGTTGGAGAATTTGTTGATTCTCGATGTGATCTTCTCCCTTGCTTGAACCTTAGATTTTTCTTTTAGAGAAAGAGAAGTGATGGAAGGAGATTGGTATCCATAAGTGCCATAAATGATGTCATTATTGTTGTTATGATTAGTGAAGGAAGTGTTATACACCATTACGCCGGGGTAACCATTTGAACCATTGTGTTTGTTTATGGAGACAAAGCAGCGAGGTAGCCTTCCAGGACTTGTTTGTTCACTATACCGGTTTGTCCAGCTTGATTGGGGATGATAGGATGAGCTATGAGCCAATTGGTACCCAAACAGGAAAATAATTAAGTCCAAAAATTTCCAGGTGGGTATGGGATCTCGTCACTTACAATAATCTTTGGGCTGCCATGTAGCTTTTGAACTATCTCCATGAATCTCTTGGTGTAGCTGTACTAGCTTTGAAGGGATGAGAGGTACAAGTGTGCATACTTGAACCGATCTATCAAAAATCACCATGATGACACTCTTTTCCTTTAGACTTTGGTAACCACATTGATGAAATCCATGGAAACCTCCTCCTATAGCTGTACGACTTGGGATGGATAATGGTTGTAAAGACACAGGGGTCTTAATTGTTTCCACCTTATTTTGTTGGCAAACCACATTACGCACAAACCTTTGAACATTAGTTTTAAGGCCATCCCAAAGAAAATCCTTCTTCACTCTATGGTAGGTTTTCAAAATCCCGAATGCCACTCCTATAGAGAGGTGTGCAATTCCAATGGTACCTTTTGTTTGGGTTAGGAGTCCTTACATAAATATGGCGATCTTTGTACCATAGTGAATCATTTCCATGTATGTAAATGTATTTGATTACTAGAATCTGCTTTGTAACCTTTGAATGAGACTCCACACTTTTCATCATTTCCATTCATCCCTTGCTTCTTCTATCCAATCGGGTTGGATGATCGAGAATAAGCGCAAAGAAACCTCAACATCTTCATCCTTTCTTGAGTGCATCTACCACCCTGGCTGTTTACTTCCCCTTTTTATAGATGATTTCAAATCATAGCCCAATATCTTAGTTTACCATTTTTGTTGTTCTTAGAGATAGTCTTTGTTCCAAGAAATTATTTAAGACTATCATGATGGGTTTGACCTTGAAGTTACCTATTAGGTAAGGACACCATTTTTCAATGCATGTAGTATTGCCATCATTTCCTTCTCATAAATGGGTTTGTGTAAGTCCCTTCCCTTGGTGGTCGACTTTCAAAGTCGGGGCCTTCCTTCTTGCATTAGGACAACGCAATTCCATTTCGATGCATCACGTTCCTGATGAGTTTTTGTGAAGTGCAGGTGGTCAAGACAAGAGCTTTTCAATTCAGCTCTTTAAGTTGTTCAAAGATTTAGTTTCCTCTCTGGGTCATGAAAATGCATCCTTCTTAGTTAGTGTGGATTAAAAGGTGCTTCTATTCTTCCATAATTACGAACAGGAAGCTTGCGGTAGTAACCTGTCAAATTAAAAAATCCTCTAAGATTCTTAATGCTTTGAGAATCATTTGGAGTCATCGTGGCCTTAATATTGTTCAGGGTCTACCTTGACACCTTCATGAGATACAATATGACCCAAATACTCTACCTCCTTTACTCCAAAGAAACATTTGGATGGTTTTGGCATATAGTTATTTGCTCCTTTAGTAGTTGTAGCACTCTGTCAACATGTTGCAGATGATCCTCCCAGAACACTTGTATGAATTAGTATATCATCAAAAATACTAACACAAATTTTTGAAGGAAGGGCTTGAAAATGGAATTCATCCCAACCCTTGGAATGTGGAGGTGCATTTGTAAGGCCAAAGGCATATTCAAAAATTCATAATGGCCTTCATGAGTTGAGATGATTTGTTTTTGGGATATCTTCTTCCCTTCATTCTAATCTGATGATACCACAGGCAGTCAATTTTGTGGAAATATATTATTGCTCCATGTAGTTCATCCTAACAATTCATCAATCACGAGAATGGAAGCTGCTAATAATTGATCTTGTTGAGCTCTCTATAATGTCAGCGGACATCATACATGAGTTATCTTTCTTGAATACCATCTGCTTGGTGTGAGTAAGAACTTTGGCTGGGTATAATAATGCCGACCTCTAACATTTCTTCTACCATGTAGCTCAATTTCACTCTTAAGACGTAAGGGTATCTGTATGTGATGTTAGGAGGAAAAGTCCCAGGAATTAGGTGAAATTCGTGATCATGATTTCGAGTGGGAGGAGACCTTTGGGAATATCTTCAAATACTTTGGAATGCTTATCAATGATCCTTTGGAGATCTTGAGGAATAGATGACTTAGATGTTTGAACATCTAGTGAAATATAGTTGTACAATAATGCCTTGATGCCTTTTCAATAATTTTGTCATGCCGTTGGGGCTTATCATATACTTGGGCTTCCACAGTACCTCTTAACTCAATTTCTTTCCCTTAGATTAGAAATTTCATGAAAAGTTCTTGAGAATTAAAAACCACTTGTTTCTAATGATTGTAACAATTGGATTCCTAGTGCAACATCACCACCCATGGGTATAGAAATCATTGGACTATTCATTACATATTCCCCCATAGTAAGATTAGATGGCTTATTGCATTTTCACGGGCAATTGATAGTTCCTCCATCTGCCAATCATTACTTGAAACTACAGTGTGGATATACAAAGTAATTGAGATCTTTGGCTAATTTATCGTGAATGGGAATTATGAGTACTTCAAGAATCAGTTAGGACTATTACCTTTTCTTTTGATGTATCCTTCAATCTTGAGGGTTTGAGGAGTGCTAATTCCATCCAATGCATTACAGATGTAAATTGAAGTCCAACTCTTCAAACGAAATTGCTTCTCGTTTTCATCTTGAGATGGTTTGTGTTCTTCTTCTTCTTCTTCCTCTTCACCAATCTATGTAGAATAATTTCTTCTCACCACATATGTTAATCCCTTACTATACTACGTCACAATTAAAACATAAACCTTTTGCTTTTCTTTCCTCAATTGTTGAGGTGTCAACCTTGTGGGTTGATGTGTTTTTAGGAAGGAGCATTGTTCTCTCTATAGATGTTAGGATAGGTCCTTCTAGTAGCCATAGCCATATTTTACTTTCAACATTTCTTTCCACCTTAAATGCATTATCAAATGATTTGGGTTCCCCAACTCTGGCCGAACCTCATGTTGAATGTTATCCTTTAGAAGTTCCCTATGAATACATCAATCAAATTGCTCATGCGGAATATTGGTTACCTTTATATTCAACCTTTGGAGAGTTCTCAGTAACCGGTAACAGAACCCTTTTGTGAGATTTATCAATTGGCTAAAGAGGAATTATTGCTCCTTGTATCCTCATAGTGTGCTATCATTTCTTCTGAAAATTGTCCAAGTGACGAGTGATTCTGAGAACAAAGCCATCGATACCAAACAAATTGATTAGGTTCTAAATATAAAAGAAGCAATTAAATTTGTACCTTTTGTGTGGCACATTATGGAGATCAAAGGAGTGCTCCATTTGAAGTATCCACGTAATGATTGGGTCCTTTCCATCAAACTTCTCATATCAATCTTAGGAACATGGTTGGTCTTTAAAATTAGGATTTGGATTTTTCTCCATTCTTGATTCACCTTCCTTGTGTCCTCATCATGAATTTCATGGGATGAATTTTCACTTTAGGGTGTCTTCACATTCTGAAATTTTCATTACTTCCATGATCTTAGCTTCCATTAGATCCATCTTAGTATCCAACAGCTTCCATGTGATGTCAACTTAGCTTCCATTGATGCATCTTAGCTTCCATTGAATCCATCTTGGCTTCCATTGAATCCCCTCATCTCTTGTAGTTCATCTTTGATTCTTGTCTTATTTTGTAATCATTTATGTCCCTTTTATTCACCTTCATCAAGAGTCCAATTGGGTTACTACGGGGCTTATTTGGTGTGGGAGGTACTTTTGGGTGGCATGTTGGCCAAATATCGCTTCTGAGTCTTGATTTTGAGGCGGTCCTGCTAGAAAATATTTATACGGTATATCTCAAGTTTGGCCCATACGGGTATGGCTTTCACTAGAAATAGTTATATGATATTTATTCTCTTCAATGCCATAGGTCTGATCAAAATTGTATGTGCCAAATTGGAATTTAACTTCCATGATCTTAGCTTCCATTGAATCCATCTTAGTATCCAACTTAGCTTCCATTGAATCCATCAACTTAGCTTCCAATGAATCCATCTTGGCTTCCATTGAATCCCTCATCTCTTGTAGTTCATCTTTGGTTACTGTCTTATTTTGTAAATCATTTATGTCCCTACGCATTTATTCACCTTCATCAAGAGTCCAATTAGGATTTTCTGGAGGCTTATTTGGTGTAGGAGGTACTTTTTTGGGTGGCATGTTGGCCAAATATCACTTTTGAGTCTTGATTTTGAGGTGGTTCTGCTAGACAATATTTATTCTGTTATATCTCCCAAGTTTTGGCCCTTCTGGGTATGAAACTTTCCTTTACGTAGTTATATGATATTTATTCTCTTCAATGCCATAGGTCTGATCAAAATTGTATGTGCCAAGTGGAATTTACAGTAACTTCCTCACAACTTGTCGATTTTTGTCCTTTCCAGGAGATCTCACTTGTATAGAATACCCCGCACAAAATAATTGATATAAAATTCTGAAACTTGCACCCAAAATACTACAGACTTTCCACGATCCAATGCAACCAGTCCCACTCAATTTGGATACTGTAGAAAGAAGTTATGTTTGTTTTACCTTGAACACCTTCTTGAGACTAGTCAATAGGGCTAGTCAGATACCCTATATTACATAGGGTGTATATATAAATTTAAGATGACCCAGAAGCTAAAACTTTTACCAAAGATACACTACTAATTTATTTAAATGGTCTCCAGAGGGCAGGGTCTGAAACGTTATAGAATAGTTTTTATAGCGAAAATGCCTCAATGACTCATTTCAGGATGATTCCATAACCCTATCTTCTATAGGCTGTATCGCCGAAAGTGTAAGGCATCAGGAGCTGAATTTTGAACCCAACGTACCTTGATCCATATAATAAAAACCCTTTAGGCAGTTTCTTTTGAAACATTGTAGAAAAAAAGTTATAGAGAAAATTCCACGGTGTCTCAGATGTAGTAGCAAAACCCCAAGACCTTGAGCTCTGATACCATATGTTAAGAACCAAACATCAATATAGCATATAAAAACCTCAGAAAAAGTACTCAACGCCTTGAAAAAGAGATAATTTCAGATAATAATCCTCTTCGAGGGGGAAACCTCTTTTACCCCACTTAAATGTTCAAGTACAAGATGATTCAAAATGAAAATGTCTCCTTGGTATATATAGGAGACTAGGAGGTATAATGGCCTAAAGCCGACATAATTAAAATAACATTACTAATCTAAATTACAACTAATGGCCTAAAGAAGACATAAATAAAATAACATTACTAATCTAATATGCCCCAATTAAGGGGTAATGAGCCAACATTAGGGCTTAACACCTTGCATACTCTGTCTTTAGTCTTGCAAGTTGTAATGTACCTTTCCAAATAGGAGCTCTAGAGAGGAGGCTTAATGGTCTAAACCGCCCCGTTAGACTATAACCAGGGCCAAAGAGGGGTAAACAGTATTACTAGAGGTCACTCCAGTCACAGGTGTTATATTTGGAAAGTGACATTGAGCTAAAAAGGGTTAAAAACGTTTTTAAGTCATTATGAGATAAAAATAGAAGTCAATAGTGAATTAGGGTTTCAACAGTGATTTAGGGTTTTGGAAGTCAGCACTGAATTAGGGTTTCAACATGATTTAGGTTTTTGGAAAGATATAAAGGAAGGGTCAGTGACCTAATTCATCTTTATGCAGATTATGATTTGTCATTGCTGAGATGAGGCGCATCTCAGGGAGATAGTTCAGTGTATTCTAGGAGGAAGACACCAGTTGGCTGATTTTGGTGTTGAAAGACACACCCTAGTCTCCGAGAAGATCATCTAGGTCTTCCATCATTCTTCGTTGATTCCGCAGTGCTCCCATATTCTGGGTATTGTATTTTAGTTGCTTATTTGTATTTTGGCTAAGATCCTTTTGTATTTTGATCTAGTTGAGTGTTGTTATTTTATTCATCCACAGTTTCTTATTTGTATTTCGGCTAAAATCCTTTGTCTGTTGATCTAGTCGAGTATTGACAATTTATTCAGCCACATTCGACCATTTTGTAATCCACAGAGATATCATAACACAAACTTTGTAGTCCTTTGTCATGTTTATTATTTTCTTGATCATTTATATGATATAAACCATTGATCCTACACACACATTAGCAGTGTTTCCTAGACTAGCTAAGTCAAGAACATTACACAAGTTGTCCTGAATAGACTGTTCCTCTGCACTGGATTTTCAATTTCTGGCTTTGGTTTTAAGAGAACCTTCCTCAACATTAGGGATTTTCCATCCTTTGCACCTTCTGCTTCAACATTCCTTTTATGTGCTTATGAAATGTGAGATTCACCTCCTCCTTATTTATTTCTCTCAGGACATTCCCAAGACGTGTGTCATGTCTTTCCACAGGCATAACACCTTACCTCTCCTCCTCTACTTATTCATCTTCCTCTAGAATAATTTATCCCACCACTTTGTATCCCTAGGGAAATTCCTCCTCTTTATGAGTGATTACGTGTTTTCTCAGTCTCATTCTTGGTTTTATGTGCCTTGTCATGGGAAACTCCCTTACCATTGTTTGGGCTTCTACCTCTACTTCGTTGACTCTTTTTTTTTGGCCAACTTCTCCTCTGCCTTCAGTGCAATCTGATAAGCATGTTCCACTGTCCTCACTGCCATCATGTTGATTTCATCCTAGATTTCATGTCTCAGGCCATTTATATATTTGGAAAAAATTTCTTCATCTTTCTCTCTTTGTCCAATCCTGATATTCAACTTGTAGAACTCCTGTGTGTACTCATTCACTGTCATGCTCTTATGTCTCAGGTTCTACAACTTCCTGAATGGATTTATATGATAATCCTTGGGTATGAATTTAGCCTTCAACTTGGCTACCATTCTATCCCAATTATTTATCTTTTTCTTTCCTTTTCTCCTCCTATCAGCCTGTAGTTCATCCCACCATAGTGTTGCATGTCCTTTTAGCCTGTTAGCAGCATGTCTCACCTTCTTCTCCTCATCAACATATTCACAATCAAAGTACTTGTCCATGGACCTTATCCAGTCCAACAACTCTTCAACATCTAAATTCCCTTCATACAATGGGATGTCTATCTTTTCTCTAGATCCCAACTTCACAACAACTTTCAGTAAGCATTCTTCGGTTGCGTCTTCCCTTGCAACTTCTTCTTCGATCTATATCTCTTCACTTTCAGTATCAATGACGTCTCCAACATCAGGTGCTCTCCTCTACATTGCCTTCATCGCCTCCAACCTAGCATGAAGTTCTCTCATTTCTCTTTCTACAAGGCAATTGGCTACAGGTGGCTCCACTCATCTCCTTGGCAACATTGTGCTGACTAGATCTCACACATAGATTTCAACTTTGAATTCCTTTTCAGCTACCTGAAAACGAAATCAGGCTCTGATACCACTTCATGCAGACCCCCCTTCCCTTTTAAGGGTTCTGCGACCTCTCTATCAAGGATCTTAATCTCCTAAGTTGAATTATCTCTTTTGGGACTTCAGTATCCCCTAGAGAAAATTGCACAAGCCCATTTTTCCCTTTAGGAATAGGTCTTATAGAACCTGTGACCCCCTTTCTTTAGCACTTTTATAAACTTGAAATTTGGGTGCTAGCTCCTTCCTCTCGCCCTTATTTGCATGTGAACTCGGGCTATGACCCGAGGCTTAACCTCCTAGGAACTTCACAACTTTGGGACTCTAAATGGGACCATATCTATGGTCCACATCCCCCTTTGCAACCAATGATTGAGATCTACTTTGGGACTTCGATGTTCGGGAGTCTCGGATGCTCACACAACCTTTTCTCCCAAAGTACTCAGTACCCAGAGTTCCAGATCAAGTGCCACATGTTCTCTTAAATCAATGGCTCAGGTCCACTTCGGGACGTCGACGGTCGAGAGCTTCATATGTTCCTGCAACCTTTTCTCCTGGAGCATTTTATTTTGGATTTAAGGATCGTGCGCCACACATCCTTCTCATTTGATGGTAGGGATCCACTTCTGGAGACCCTCTACTCCACATTTCTTTCTCCTCACTTCCAAAGTACGCAATCTACTAATACTTTTCTCCCATAGATCGACGACTATAAATCACTTCAGCTATTCAGGCTTCGGGAGTTTCAACCTCTCCACACTCAGTTTCTCCCGAAGTGCTTTCACCCAAATTCAATGATATTTCAACGTGTGTCTCCCACAGATCAATAAATACAAGTCACTTCAGTTATTTAGGCTTCAAGATTTTCAACCTCTCCACACTCGCTTTCTCCCATAGTTCTTTCACCCTAAGTCAACGATCTGTCGATGCATGTCTCCCACAAATTGATGACTACAAATCACTTCAGCTATTCAGGCTTTGGGAGTTTCAATATATCCACACTCGCTTTCTCTTAGAGTTATTTCACCCGATGTCAACGATCTGTCGACGTGTGTCTCCCACAAATCGACAACTACAAATCACTTCGACTATCTGGGCTTCGATAGTTTTGGCCACTCCACCCTTGTTTTCTCCCAGAGTGCTTTCACCCGGAGTCCATGTATTTTCTCCACATGTCCTCTCTCAAATCAACGACACAGATGGACTCTGTTACTCCATATATTTCCAAAGGAACTCACGACTAACTACCTCGCAATGTTTCCAGATATGACAGTCTATATTGACTTTGCTTCCTCCTAAATTATTCGTAGTCGTTAACTCGTTCAACCTTAATAGATTCTCCCCCTTTGAAGATTTATTCCCACGATCTATCCTGAGCTTCATTTCTCAAACATCTTACTCCTTAGAGGGTTGCTTTGACACTTAGTCAACTTTCAGATCTGTGCACTCCTTGCAACAGATCTTCATGCCCCTTCATGAGAAAAATCAAGCTATTCCTCCTGATATTTTTGAGTCAAAGACTCTGTCGACGCACTCCTTGCGTATGATATGCACACTCTGCATATGAAAGTTTCATGCAATCTCTTCTGAGCTTTGAGTCAAAAGACTGTGTTAAATGCACTCATTGCATACAATATCCACTCCTTGCATAATATCAAGGAAGAGAAACAATTGAAACTTATTCAACACTTCATAGATTCATTCATTCACATCATAACTCATGCGTTCACAGAAACATATAATAACAGAGAATAGTTACACAACAATGCTTCCATGCATTTGGATCAATATCCCTCTGTTATATTCATTCAAATGTAAATGGCTACAACCGATACAAGAAAATAACAACTAACTCAACAAATACTAATATGCCACTATAAAATGTTCAACAACATTATGTTCACAACATCATATTCAACATCCTCCTTGAGGAGCATAAGCATCTATTTATACAATAAGAATATTAGGGTCTCCTCCAGCTACCTATCCTATCAAATTAAAAGCATTCCACTAGGCCTATGTTACAATGAATTTTCTGAGATATACAGATAGGGGTGGATGCTCCAGATATGCATTGCAGTAAGTTTCATTTAAGGAAAACTGATCTCCTCTGATATCACACAATCATCTAGTCTCTGTTCATTAAATATTTCTTTAACTCTCAATACAATCAAAAAATATTTCCCCAGGATATGCCAACAATTCAAAATTTAAAAAAAATCAAAAGGCGCGCTATGCGCTGTGCTCGTTTTGTTGTCCATGTGTGATTTTCTTACGATGTTCCTGCATCACTTGCTCTCATACCATATGATCTAGATGTGAGGGAGACTTCTACAAGGGAGACATGATTTTTCTAAAAGGAGAATGCTAATTGAATTGAATGAGGAATGAACTATTAGCAAGAATGGGCGAATGAGATGGAGGGTGCAATAATGAAGAAGAGGGAAAATAGAATTAGTGAATAGAGGGGGCAGCTACGCCTTCCTACAGAGAGATAGATACGTCTGGATTGTTTGCTACACTGGGAAAAATTGAACTCTGTGTGTCTCCTCCTCTTCTTGAATATGGATGCCTGGTTTACTCCTTCACACTACCAACAAATGAACTAAAGGTGGCTTGGCGTACATGCTCAGCAAAACAAGAGATGTGCACTAGTTCCTTTGGTGCACAATCTCTCTCAGCACTCACTAAATAGGAAAACAAAAATGAGCTCTCAATATTCTCAGAGAAAATGAAAATCGAATTACACACAAGAAAATAGACAACGTAACATTCATCAAAACTTCATCAAATGTAATAGAGGATTGTATCCCTTCTTAAAGAATCAAGGAGATCTTCTACAAATGGTAAATGCCTCTTTATTCTTCTTGACTTCTTGATGTTGTCATATTTGCAAGAGAAATTTCCCACAACGTTTACTAACACAACTAACTATTCACTAAAATAGACATTGCCATTATTGACTTAGACTAGCAAATGCTTTATTACAATAACATACAGACTAATGTTGACAACGATCAAAAACATATCATAGCATTACTTCTCCTTCTCGCCTTTCTTGTTGTGAATGAATTGTACTCTATTGTGTGCTTCCTAAGGAAGGTTGATGTCATTCCTTATTGGTCCATAATGATAGTCAACTGACAATATAAAAGATTCATAGTGCCATATAATTGGTTGTCGCCATAGGTAATAGGGAATATAGAAGATTCCCCATGCTAGATAATTGTGTATCGCCCTCAAATCAGAGGGCTAGACCATTAAATGACTACTAAGAAACTATTTTTTTATCCACAACAGGATATTCAATCGACCACAACACCTTATTTCATTTTATCCTTCAAAACTGCACTAAAATAGAAAATGCACGGATGCCTAATATTTGAACCATCTAAGATAAGGATCGAGTAGATAAATCAACTTTTATAATTTTTCACACATAAAGGACACAATTTAGGGTTTTGATATGAATAACCATTTGTGTATTCATGGTGATATCCATCACCGATATATCATAGTTCACGTTTAATTATGGACCCTTCTCCCACACCACAGTTGTAGAATATATGGCGAGTTTAATGAGATGGCATGGTTGTTATTGTTACAAATACTATGTGCATTTAATTTAATTTTCCTAGTATGTTGGTGTTTGTGTGGTATCATGGTCTTTTCCAAAACAATATACCCCACAACCTTGATAAAATAGTTGTTGACCATATGGAAAGTTCAAAACAATAGGCCCCACAACCTTGACAGAAGAGTTGTTGACCATATGGAAAGTTCAATGAGATTCTCCTGTTGTTGTTGTTGGTATGGATGGTACTATAGTTTGAAACCTTTAGAGAACTAGTGTTGTTCCCCTCATATGGAAGAGAGAATTGATTTAGAGGACATTAAGATGGTGGCAAGAAAGAGGAAGTAATGATATCGAGGTTCCATTATTGTTCATTATATGAGAAGATCTTTGCTTCTTGCCATAGCATTGTTGCTTCCTTATAAATATGAATTACATTGCTAGCTACCCATTTCTCCTAGTGGATCAAACATGCTTTCCTACATAATTAATCCATCATTTTTTCCATTTATCCTCCTACATCAGGGTTCATTCACTTAAAGTTCATTCAATTTGATTTTATAACAATTTTCTATGGAGGATATGGAGTGTACAACAACTGATGTAAAGAATCCCTAGTTGAGGAAGCTGGAAGATAGAGATCGTATATACCTGAAGATGTGACAATCCCATATTGCACTAGAATTAGATATGCATTGAAAGTGGGCTCCATAAAAAACTCATGTTTGTTCATGATGATCGTTAATGGGAATGGAGAAGCTTGTGGGTAAAATCACGCTCTCATTATTTGTACTAAGATACATGCCATTGGAGCTCATATAAGTGAAGGATGAAGAGTATTTAGACATAGTTGTCGATTGAATATCCTATTGCATGAAGAGTAATTTGGCATAGTGGATTATTAAATAGCTTGTTGTGGTCGTCTTCTAGATAACCAATTAGAAGACCACCACTATTTTATGAATAGCCATTCTCTGGTCTCCCTGTCTGATTTGAGGGAGATATTTCCAGTTAAGTGGATAAGATGATTCAGACACTCCGACCATCGTCAGTTAATCGGTGCATGTCTTTCTTAACATCCTGATTCTACGACTGTTGCCTGTTATGGGACATTGTCATCACGATGTCTTGGGGAGGGGTATACATGAAGATCTCATTAGTGGAGGGAGAGTTGAGGCGATATCGATCCGACTCTTAATGTGGTATTATCCATTCCAAAATCATTCAATTGAGTTTGAATCTTGGTAGGCTCAAAGAACTCTGGTGCAAATTGGGTAGGTAATCGAACTCTATTTTGACCTTCTTTCTTGGCAAAAGATTAAGAACAAGGACCTGTTTTTTCTCCACCAAATTGCTCATTCCTTTTGTCTAGAATGAATAACTCTCCCTTCTTGGCTTTCTCCCTTGTTCCATAAGGTGAAAGTATCCAATTTGGAGGAAAGGAGCTGAAGTATCCATTCTAGATGAAAGGAATGAGCAAGTTCATTGGGAATAATCAACTCCTTCTTCATATTCTACCAAGAAAACACGTCAAAATAGAGATATTTGCACCACATTTCTTTGATTTGAACAAGAAAGTAGATTTCAAACATGATGGAATGAATATGGAATGCTTAATCCAATAGTCAAAGTCGGATAAAGATCCTGACAAGTTTCCCTCAGCTAATGAACTTCTATTGAATACACCTCCCCAAGACATCATGATGAAACTACTGCTGAAGGAAGTGAGGGAGACAGAGGTCACAAAAGATAGGCACCACCTAACGGAGTAAACAAGCCATAAATTATCTTGAGTGTGGTTCAACTATGTATTGCAACTTATCCATATAAATCAAAAGATGTCGACTTAGAATCTTATGTTGAGACCATTGAATGGTTGTTAAGAAAAAAATGGTTATCTAGAAGACCGACAACACCTAATTCCACTTCATCTTTCACTGATACGAGCTTCAATGGCACGTATCTTAGTCAAGATAATGAGCCCGTGATTCTCCTCACGGGATTCTCCATTCCCAGTCATGATCATTAGCATAATATTTCAGGACATTAAGAAAAAAGGTTTTTATGGAGCCCACTTTCAATGCAAATCTAATTTTAGTGCAATATGGGATTGTTCCATTTCAGATATGTGTGATCTCTCATATGTTGAACAAGTATGGAACCCTAAAACCATTAT
Source organism: Picea sitchensis (assembly GCA_010110895.2). NCBI lineage: Eukaryota > Viridiplantae > Streptophyta > Pinopsida > Pinales > Pinaceae > Picea > Picea sitchensis. Next base: position 155,970 of record SNQJ01S0022615.1, read on the forward strand.
TGCCACTTCCATTCCATGTTATATTGTCCTCCAAATCAATTATCTATTCCATATGACTGGGAATCAACACTGGTACTTGAGAGGATGAAAAGTAGAGTACCATCAACACCAATGACAACATGATGTGAATCACATTGAACTTGCCATATGTTCAACAAATCTTCTATCAAGGTGGTGGTCTCAATGGTTTTGGCTATCGACATATTTTATCCATGAAAGAATAATCCGTAGGAAAAGCTATGGCTGAAGTGGCATATCCATCCATGAGTTTCCTCAATAAGGATAGGGAGTGGTGTTGAATTAATTAAATAAAACTACCAAGGACAAGTGTTTCTCATCACCTAGGTGCTTATGGGTGAGAAAGTGTCGAAAACAGGTCTTTAGAAATTAATTTTATGAGAGATAAGATTAAATGTGACTTTTGGAATTTTGCTGGCAAAATGAAAAGTCATGACTCTTCAGTTTCCTCCACCAAGTCGAATTAGAGACTAAGGCTCCCTCATTCATTCATTCCAAGAGTTTGAGAAAGAAAGAGCTTGAGATAGTCAAGTTGGGAGAGAGACCACATGAGCAGATTGTGGCACAAATTCCAAGGTAGTTTCTAAGCACAGACATCGAGGAAAAGTACATTGTAGTAGTGATACCATATTTTACATATTTTGGAGTATACAAATCAAGGAAAAGTACAACAACAACAATAGTGAGACCGTATTGTACATATTTATGGGTGCATAAATCGAGGAGCAATTTTGGCACTATTTTCTATGCTGAGTTTGTGCACAAAAAACGAGATAAGTGTGTGTATTAATTATTGAAGATGGATTTTGTAAATATCTCTCATTTCTATGAATAATAAAATCCTCCCCTCTCTCACTGGTTTTTCCCTTTGTGGGTTTTTCCAGGGTCTGAATTTTTAGACCAAATCTCTGTGTTGAATTTTTTGTGTGTGATTTATTTCTGGTTAAAGTGTTGTAGTACACTTCTTGTGTTTTAGTTCTGAGAATTTAATTTCATGCTTACTAATTTGCAGCAGTAAATGTGCAATGTGGGTTGGGAATTTAACTATGTGTCTCAGTGAGACTTGAAACCGGTTGGGGTGTGAAAGTTTTACATGGTATTAGAGCTGGTTAGAGAAGAAGAACAAAAATATTTCAGCCATTAAAGTCATAGATTTTTCTGAGAAGAGGAGGTACTTCACCTGACATATTTTTTTGTTGGACTTAAATTTTAGTTGAGAGGGTCATGGCCACCGGTTTGAGGGTTGGGGATAGATTGGATGGGGCTATTAATTTCATCCCATGGAAGGAGATAATCACACTAGTATTGCAGGAAAATTAGATGTGGGATATTGCGGAGAACACACAAATGAGTCCAATGACTGTGCCTATAGATGTTACTCTTTTGGAAGCATACACCAAGAAGAATATCAAGGCCAAAATAATTATCCTTGATGGCATCAAGGACCATTTGATTTCACATGTGACTGGGAAATCCAATGCCTACGAGATGTACTAGGACTCCTTAACCAAGCTTTACCAGAGTTCCAATGAAAATAGGAAGATGGTGTTGAGGGAGAAACTGAAGGGCATCAACATGACCAAAGCTGAAAATGTCACCACATACCTTGGAGTTGTTGGGAAGGTTGTTGCTGACAGTGAACTTGTGAGGACTGCTTTGAATGGGGTGACCAAAAAATGGACTGTCTTTGTTGAGGGCATTGTGGCAATGGAGAATATTCTCAAGTGGAATCGTCTTTGGGATGACTTCATTCAGGAGGAAACTCAGACATGATATGTACTTGGTATTCCATCCATTGGTAATGAGGAGGATAATGTGGCTCTTACAGCTAAAGGAAAGAGCAGGTCCAAGAAGGGTTACAAGGGAGGGAACAAGAAGAAAGGTGAAGGGAAGAAAGACATGAGAACATTCAAGTGCTTTTCTTGCCATTAGTTTGGGCACTATGCTAGACAATGCCCTAACAAGAAGAAGAAACAGGTTGCAGCTTCAGTGAAGGTGGAAGAGTTTACTCACAGGTTTGAGAAGGAGTATTCTTTGACTACTTGCCTCTCATCTAGAGCATCTTCCACTTGTATTTGGTACATTGACAATGGTTCCTCCTGCCATATAACATGATTTCATGATTAATTTATTGAGTTTTCAGTGATTGGAGACCAGGAGTTGGTACTTGGAGATGACTCAGTGGTCAGAGTAGTTGGGTATGGGACTATAACATTTCATAGGGAGTCTATACCTCCCATGTTGTTGAGAGATGTATTATATGTTCCAGGACTAAAGAAGAACTTGGTTTCAGTTTCCACTATTGAGGATATGGGGGATGATGTCTTGTTCCGTGATGGGCAGGTTCTCTTGTATCCTAATGGATCTCCAGTCACTTCGGCCAAAGTGATTGGTATTCAACATGAAAAGTTGTACAAGCTCATGTTTCATCCTTCGAGAGCATTGTTTCATTGCACCAACACCAAGTGACCTTTTTGAGTTATTTCATAGGAGGATGTCCCACTTGCATCATGGGGCACTGAGGATGTTGAGAGAGATTGTGTCTGAAGTTCCAGTTTTCAGTACAAAGCACCAGGAGGTGTGCAAGGGTTGTGCTCTTGGGAAGTACACCAAGACTATGTTTCCAAGCAGCGATAATAGAGTAGCTGGTATCCTTGATATGCTTCATACTGATGTGTGTGGTCCTATGTCTTCTGCATCTTTTACCGGGTTCTTGTATTATGTCTCTTTCATTGATGAATTCTCATAGAAGTATTAGATTTTCTTCATGAAGACCAAATGACAGGTCTTCTAGTGATTCCAAGAGTTCAAATCTCTTGTGGAGAATGAGACAGGGAGGAAAATTAGAGTGTTGATATCTGATAATGGGGGTGGGAATACCTCCAATGAGTTCAAAGACTTTTGTTCTCGAGAAGTCATCAGGAGAGAGTTGACAGTTCCATACACCCCACAACAGAATGGGGTGGCTAAGCGGAAGAACATGGCTATTATTGGGGCTATGAGATCCATGTTACATGATCATGGACTACCACTTTTTATTTGGGTTGAGGCTTGCAACACTGCAGTTTATCTACATAATACGCAGAGTCTTGGGGGATAAGACTCTTGAGGAGGCTTTCTCTAGGAATAATATTAATGTTGGGAACTTTAGGATTTTCGGGTGCCTTACATATTCACATGTCCCTTCTAAGAAGAGGAAAAATATAGAACCCATGACAGAGAAGGGGAACTTTGTTGGGTATAGCAAGACTTCAAAGGATTTCCGCATATGCATCCCTTCGTTGAGAAAGACAATTTTGAGAAGGGATGTGAGATTTGAGGAGTATGGAGCCTTTAGGAAGTCACAAGGGACTGAGAGGGGTGAGAAGTCATCACGTTAGATTCAGGTGAGTCCACAACAGACTTCAGTGACATAGAGTTTAGGTCCACTTGTTTCGGTGACGACTAGACCATAGGTTACAGGGCCACATATGTCACGATCACATGTTACTAGTCCATAGATTTTAGGATCAAGTTCTCAAAATTCAACTTCAATTTCACATTCTTCAGGTGATGAGGTTGAGTAGGGAGATTCCCCTCCACGAGACACTACATTAGAGAGGAGGAATCCCAAGTGGCTTCATGACACTTTGAGGGAGGCACATGGTTCAGTGGGGAATCCCAGGAATGCTATGAGGGAGAGTAAATCTCCAAAGAGGTTTTGTAGCTATCTTGCGATGGTGAGAAACATGAGATATTCTGAGCCTTCCAACATTGAGGAGGCATTTGATCGGGAGTTTTGGAGAGATGCCATGATGGAAGAGTACAATTCCGTCATGAAAAATTGATGTTTGGGAGGTAGTTCCTAGACCTGAGAGGAAGTCAGTGGTGAATTCCAAGTAGTTGTACAAAATCAAGTATGATGTTGATGGAAAAATTGATAAGTACAAGGCTTGATTCATGGCTCGGTGCTTCTCATAGGTAGAGGGAGTTGATTATGATGATACCTTTTCTCCAGTAGATAGATACACCTCGATTAGGGTAGTGATCTCCATTGCAGCAAAGATGGGTTGGAAAATCCATTAGATGGATGTGAAGACCGCATTTTTGAATGGTGTCATTAAGGAGGAGGTTTATATTGAGCATCCATGTGGATTTGAGCTGCACGAGAGTGATTGATTATCATGTATGCAGACTGAAGAATGCATTTTATGGGTTGAATCAAGCTCCTAGATCTTGGTACTCCAAGATAGACACATACTTGCAGCATATGGGTTTCGTGAAGAGTGAGGCGGATCCCAAATTGTACTTCATTGTGGTTGGAGGTTATCCTCTCATTCTTGTGCTATACGTGGATGTTGTCTTTATTATAGGGGTGGAGAGACTCATAATTGGTTGCAAGGAGACCCTTGCTTCAAAATTCGATATGAAAGACATTAGGCTGATGCACTACATCTTGGGGTTGGAGGTTTTCTAGGAGGATCGACATATCTTTCTAGGATAGGGTAGATATTTTGTATGGAGGATTGTAAACCCATGTCCACACCTATGACAACCAACTGGAAGGAGATACATTCTTCTAAGACAGAGTTGGTTGATCCCATGTTGTATCATGAGTTGATTGGTTCACTGATGTATCTGGTCAACACAAGACCAGATATTTGATTTGTTGTTAACTCTCTTAGTCATTTCATGGTGGAGCCTCGGAGAGTACATTGGATTGCATAAAAAAATGTGCTCAAGTACCTTAAGGGTACAATGGATTTTGGCTTGAACTATGAGAGAGGGGATGGGGTTCGGTTGATTGGTTATTCAGGTTTAGATTGAGCAGGATGTGTCAGTGAGAGGAAGAGTACCTCAGAGTGTTTCTTTGGACTGAGCTCAATAGTGGTGTCTTGGTTTAGTCGGAAGAAAAAGTTAGTGGCTTTGAGTTCTGCTGAGGCTGAGTACATTGCAACCAGTCAGGCTAGTTTTGAGGCCACAGGGCTTCACAAGTTACTATTTGTATTATTTGGTGTGGAGATGAGACCCACGATGATCTATTGTGGAAATCAAAGTTGTATTAAACTCTATGATAATCCAGTTTTCCATGAAAGGTATAAAAACATTGAGATTAGATATCACTTGATCCAGGACCATGTTCAGAGAGGAGCAGTTGAGCTACAATATGTTTCCACCCATGTGCAGATGGAGGACATCCTCACAAAATATTTCGAGAAAGGAAAGTTTGTGCCTTTCAGAGATAAGATTAGGGTGCTGAGGAACACTTTCCTCAATAAGAGGGAGTGTTAAATCAATTAAATAAAAGTACCAAGTACACGTTTTTCTCATCACCTAGGTGCTTAGGGGTGAGAAAGTGTCCAAAAGAGGTCTCTAGAAATTTATTTTATGAGAGATAAAATTAAATGTGACTTTTTGAATTTTGTGAGGGAAAGTGAAAATTCATGACTCTTCAGTTTCCTCCACCAAGTCTACTTAGAAACTAAGGTTCCCTCATTCATTCATTCCAAAATTTTGAGAGAGAAAGAGCTTGAGAGAGTCGAGATGGGAGAGACACCACATGAGCAGATTGTAGCATGAATTACAAGGAAGTTTCTGAGCATATAAATTGAGGGAAAGTACAATGTAGCAATGAGACCATATTGTATAGATTTATGAGTATAGAAATCGAGGCAAAGTACAACAACATCAACAGTGAGACTGTATTGTACTAATTTATGGGCACATAAATCGAGGAGCAATTTTGGCACCATTTTCTATGATGAGTTTATGCATGAAAAACAAGATAAGTGTGTGTATTAATTATTGAAGATGACTGTTGTAAATATCTCTCATTTATATGAATAATAAAATCTTCCCCTCTCTCAATGGTTTTCCCCTTTGTGGGTTTTTCCAGGTTCTGAATTTGTAGACCAAATCTCTGTGTTGAATTTTTTGTGTATGATTTATTTCTGGTTAAAGTGTTGTATCAGACTTCTTGTGTTTCAATTATGAGCATTTAATTTCATACTTACTCATTTGCAACAATAAATGTGCAATGTGGGTTGGGCATTTAACTATGTGTCTCAATAAGACTTGAAATCGATTAGGGTATGAAAGTTTTATAGATGGACCCTCACCTTTTATATATAATGAAATTACTGTCTCCTGATGACTAACATTAAAATACACTTTCTTACATATTAACCATGGCATAAACATAAATTTACGTCTTCATCATGGCATAAACATAAATTTAAGTTTAAAGGGGATCGCTTATATACTTTTACAAATGACTCATCTTTCCTTACATAGTGTATAATTTGAGAAGGAGGTGGACCCTTCCCATGTGACATTGTATCCTCTTTTAACTCATCATATTTAAGTGATGTAAGTTTCCCTTTCTACCCTAGTTTAATATTTTTTTATCAGAATTACAATAAAGAGGTATGGCTCTTGTACTGTAATTATATATTTTTTCTTTTGTTTTTTCACCATGTAAAATGGGGTGGCTACTTTATAATATTTTTTTTTCTATTTTTACATATATGTATATGTGTTTTCAGTTTTCATTAGAGTACAAAGAAGAGTACAAAGAAGGGTGTGGTCTCACCACATTCAACATAAACCAACCATACTATCATCAAGACTTCATATAAATATGCAAAGAACCATGGAGCTAGTATCCATCAACCAAAGATATATGTTCAAGAAGTGAACAATCAACACCAAGACAATCCACAACATCAACATCGTGGATCCAAACCACAACATGCTCAAACTAAAATGCTTCTCAATCCCATAATTATTGCCACAAGATACCCCTGAGAGAATTTCCACTCATGTGTATATGAGGGGAAACATTTGGCTCGTACTTGGGGACATGTACTCTCGAAAGAAGAGTGCATGAGAATCTCATAAGCTTATCTTTTTACCTACAAGATAACTCTTTCAAGAAAATCTAGTGTGGATGGATTTTTTATGTCTAATCTCATCCAACTTATTAGATCAAAAATTTACTTTAAACCCTGATGAGATAGATATAAAACCTCATCATAGTCTTTAAAAAGCATGATCTTCACATTTTTTGGGAAATGGACTTTCTCCCCAAGACGTCAAAATGTTACCACATAAACCAACACCTTTTCTCAATGTCCCTCTCCTCTACACTTTAGGCTAGGATAAATGAAATCCTAACCAAGTGGGATTCCCTATGGGTTACTAAGATTAATGTGTGTAATGGATAGTGAGAGTGTGAAGAAACTTCATAACACAAATATCAATGGAGAAATTAAGATGGAATTTAGATGGTAGGGACTTGTGGATAAAAGGGAGATCAATTCCTTATATTAATGGGGTCATGTTTACATGAAAATGAAATTGTTGAAGGCTCACAAATATAGGGGGGCTATCATGAACTCGTAATAAAAGGCTTGCTTGGGGAAAATTTTCGGTCCAATGGGAGATCTGATCTTAATTCTCATTTGCATTAATTTTCATGATATCTTTGAAACTGACACAACACTTTACACTCATTTTGTATCTCAATGACAAGCGAGACAAGAAAAGAAACAATATCTAAAAGTAAAATATTACTTGTAAGATCTTTTAATGAACCAATATGCAAAGTGTGAGGATTATTTCATATAATAGTACATTCCATCTTTTATACACCAATGAAACTTTGAAATAATAATACATCTTCATAATTTTATTTCAACATAATCTGAAAAGATATTGTAGCCAAAGGTTAGAACAATTCACTAAAGATTCTAGCACATCAAATGACAATCCTTCATAAAGTACTTGAAATGAAGCATAAATGGAAAATATATGGTAGCTAAATTTTAGAGTAGTTTACTACATATTATATTCGATGATCCAGGTGGATATCAGTGGCCACCCACCTTTTTCGACTGGCTCAAAATAGTTTTCTAGCAATTTTGGCAATTTACTATTTTTAGTAGGTTTTAACTTCTGGGGCCATTTTGAGGGCCTAAATGAAGGTTTTTTTAGATAGAGGTTCTCAATGATAGACGAAGTCATGATTGAGCCCCCAAAATGAATCTCCTCGATGATACCTTTCCAATGAGCTATCACACACCTAAAATGGAGATCGTATGCAAAAGTTACGACCCCGGGAAGTTGATGTACTAACTTACCCAAACGAGGCCCACATGACTTTTGGCGCTTCATCTCCTAGGGTTAGGTTTTTGGATTTCTATGACTTTTTTCATTCTCTTCTATTGTAAAAAGAAGACCTCTAGAGCCTCATTGTA
>SNQJ01S0022616.1:18149-30732 GCA_010110895.2 Picea sitchensis
TGAGAGAAAGCGCATGGCACCTTGTAATGAAATACTGATAGAATGTATGAGAGTGCAGGGCATTGTTTCTGATGAATTACGAGTCTCTTGGTCCATGTATGCTACTATGTGAATGGAAATAATATAAGCTTCACTCATTCATGTCATTTATTGTGTTGATTATGTGTTCAATGAATATATATGTTAATGTTACATGTTGTTAATCTTTAAGTATATTGTAATGGAATGTATGAATGTTATCTTGAGTGGATTCCTTGTGTGATTTAACCCTTCATCACCAACACAAGACCAAATGGTCTCTGTGATTCTCATGGCATCTCGGGTGAGACCTTCTTTAGTCTTCGTTTGAGGATTGATATGTCGACGCCTTGGGGTTTTAGTTGGTCAACTATGGACAAACCTTGGGCCATCAACCCCCCAACGTTAAGAAGGATGCGTGCAAGTGAGCCAACAATTATAAAGATAGTGCGTACAATGTATTAAAAAGTATGTATACAAATATATAATCAATACAATGAGTAATGAATATGATATAAAATATAATGTGCTAATACAATAACAACGAGAGGATACAAACTTGTATTAGTCATGCTTCTAATACTGGTAAAAGGGCTAGGTGCTTCTATTATGTCTAAGTAACTTAAAATATAAGAACCAAAATAAATTATACCTAAGTGTAGGTGCACATACATAAATTTAAGTGCACAATAAATCCTATCACGTTTGATGTAACAATTGCATGATCAAATCTTTTATATTTTGAAATTAATGCATACCTAGTAGGAGAATAATTTCAATAATGTTATTAATTGTACAATGAGACATCTGGACAATTAAATGCACTTCTTGAAAACAATTTCTATGTTAGATATCATTTTTGGGATTAACTGCGTGGTGTAAGTCATTAATCTATGACCCATATCCGTGAGTATTAGTCGCAGCTGACCAATAATTCTCATGATTTGAATAGTCCACTTAACACTCATTGACTGCTTGGGAAGTCCTGGTTACCGGGTGCAAGCCCCATAAGTGATGATTGATGCTATGCGATTAATTTCACTGGTTTCAATCCCATTTCTTCACCCCTGTGAGCATCACCTTATGCAATGAGTGATAAGTGGACTATTCAAATCATGAGAATTATTGATCAGCTGCGACTAATACTCATGGATATGGGTCATAGATTAATGACTTACACTACACAGTTAATCTCGAAAATGATATCTAATATGTTGCACTGCGGAAGCCCCTCTATGCTTAAATTTCTATGTTGCATTGAGATCAACTGTATAATAGCCATTAATATTCCTACCCTAATTACCATAAGTTGTGACCCTCAGACTCATGTGCAAATGCTTGGGATATAACTACATACTATTGCTCACGATAAAACGACTTACCTTAGTTGCAAACCCTTGGCTCACCGTATAAGATGTTCATTGGTTAATATGTGAATATTAACTTCGATTGGAACCACCTCAAATAGGTGAATAACCATTCTACAATGATAGCCTCACTAAGAACAAAAACCTTAGTGTCTCTTATTTCCTTACCTAGTGTTGTTAAGGTAATGATTTGATCATGATGGTGTTGTTGGTGAATTGATGATTAGGATGATACAATGACATTTGAATTGATCAAACCACTAAAGATATGTGGATAATAATGATGCTAACTTGACAATACTAAAGGACCATGCTTCCCAATGGGTGATGGTATTTGTTAATTTACAATTTCACCTCATAATGATGATGTTCATCACTTAAGATTCAATGGAATTAACCCAATGATTCAATGATTCAACAATGATTCAATGATGTTGTTGACATCGACGATGTATATCCCTAAGTAAGGGAGCATGTATTTATCAGTACGATCACAAATTAGTAACAATGATCAGATCCTTGGAAAATGACGATGTATATCCCTAAGTAAGGGAGCATGTATTTATCAGTACGATCACAAATTAGTAACAATGATCAGATCCTTGGAAAATGACCCATTTACCTGAGAAATTATGTTCAAAGACATTTTAGTTTTGGGAATTTGCTAAATTTGTTTAGGATTGAATTTCTAAAATTTTCAAGCTAATTCCTTCTTGTGTCATGTCTTAAAAAATTGCTAAGGAAATAATCCTCTTTAGACCATTAAATATAAATTGAGTTTAAATATAAATTGAATAGCTTAATAGTTAAGAAGATATGTTTCCTCCTAAAACATTATAGATGCAAATAAAAAAAACCACTAGACTTTTAATTTAGTTTTATTATTATTAAGAAACACATAAATTTGATGTTAATTTAGTTTTATTATTATCATGAAACATTATTACGAAACACATAAATTTGATGTTAGATATTTAGTTGAATATTTATGGTGAAAAGTGTCTTATGGGGTTTGGCCCGGCACATATACAAGTGGGTTATCTTTCCAGGTTAGGGATTTTAGGGTTTATGTTAGGGTTTTATCAGCTTTATAAAGAGGAAGAAAACACTATGTAGCAACATCGGCGCCACAAACGGGCAGGATGCAATTCACTGACCATCGTGTGCATATTAATCTCCAGATCTGAAATTAAAATCTGTTCGTAGGGTACCATTTTATTTTACTCGGTTTTTCTCCGAACAAATGCCGGTATGCCCTATTTTATACAATGTTCGAATATTTTCTTCTGAAAGTTTTGGTGTACCTTATGTTTTAGGTTTAATCAGGCTAAGCATTGTTGCGGCCGTGTGACGCATTTTAGTTGGGGTTTAAAGACAAATGGGTTTTTCTTGAGTTTTTATTGGTGTTCACCTTGTCTTCTGTTGTGATTCCACCATTGGTGCGATTGACCTAAGATTACTCTGTTTTTGTGTTATATTTTTATCTGAATAGCACGCTGTTGAAGAATATTGTTGTAATAGGCATAGTGAGGAATTATGCATCTGAGTTCACTTTGATGAGCTAACACATATCCTCCTACTCATTCTGAATGCCCATCGTTTTTTACCGTATTTTAGTGCTGTGGTTTATACTGAGTTTTTCCTTTTCCTTTTGTGTGCGCAGTCTTCTTCGTTTTGCTGAATGCTCTTTTAGTGGTATCTCGATTCTCTCGATTCAACTTTTGTTCGGGTGTAATTTCTACAGGGCTGTATTCTTTGATCCAATTGAGTTCATTATGTGTCGTGTAATTTATGGATTACAGTGAGACTACGGCTAGGTTTTATTTTGTCAGTCTTGAGGACTTGTATTTATGGATGGTGGGTATTTGATAAAATAAATCACGCTCTTTTCTTTTGGAGTGCCTTATGTTATAGATCTTATGGTATCGTTTGCCCTACTAATAAAAGTGACTGAGGTTTGATGGGATGAATTGGGATCGTATTTATGCCATTGGTGGGATTCACCCATGATTACTCTGTATTTTTGTGTTTATGTCTATATCTTAATAGCATGCTGTTGAAGATTATTGTTGTAATAGGCATAGTGAGGAATTATGTATCTGAGTTCACTTTGATGAGCTAAAACATATCCTCCTACTCATTCTGAATGCCATTATTTTTATCTGTTTTCTTTTAGTGCTGTGGTTTATACTGAGTTTTTCCTTTTTCTTTTGTGTGCACGGTTTTTTTCGTTTTGCTGAATGCTGTTTTAGTAGTACCTCAACTTTTGATGGGCTCGGGGTTTGTTGTGTTGGGGTGTAATTTCTACAAGGTTGTATTCTTTGATCCAATGGAGTTCATTATGTATTATGTAATTTATGGATTACGGTGAGCCTACGGCGAGGTTTTATTTTGTCACTCTCGAGGACTTCTATTTATGGATGGTTAGTATTTGATAAAAGAAATTACTCCCTTTACGTTTTGAGTGCCTTATTTTTTAGATCTTACTGCATCATTTGCCCTACTAATAAAAGTGACTAAGGTTAGATGATATGTAATGAAATAGTTGGGAAATTGTGTAGGCCAAGATATGTTTTCTAGTACCCGAGTTTATGATCTGTTGAGTTTAAACTTTAATTTAAGTAGGTATGCCTCACACTTCCCAATATTCTCTTACATACCTTTGATAGAGAATGTTATTGACTTCGTTGAAGTTGAAACATGGTTGTGAATGGTGAAGGATGTTTTGGGCAGTGCCAAAATATTTTACAAAATTGTACTTTTTGAAAGTGCAATATGATAGTATAGAGTTGATCAATCAATTCTATTTTTACTTCATTCCATTGGGACAATTGAACCTTAACACCTAATTAGCTTAGGCTTTTTGTGCTCTGCTCAAGGGAAGAGAATCATGGAAATATTGGTTAGAAATACTATTGTTTCTAGTATCCCACTTGGAAAGTACCAGGGGGGCCTTACTATCTAGATTAATTATTACGCTAGGCTCAGGTCTAATGATTGTTAGGCTAGAGAGTATCCGTTTGGCGATGGTTTGATCGAAATGAACCCATTAATAACGGGATTAAACTTTGAAAGACTTGTTCTAGTTTTCTGAACTTTCACTGTTTGGGATTGGGTTTAAAAAATTGTAATTTGTTTCTCTCTGTGTCAATCTTAGGAGATCAAATTGATTCGTTGACCATATAGGGCATGGTTAAATTGATTCGTTGACCATATAGGGCATTGTTTCCTAAGTAATTGTCTCCCAAATTGGGATGATTCCTTCTATTGCCGAGCCACTAGTGCATGAATTTTGTGTATTTGGATTATGTGGGCTAGTTAACCAAGAATGATGTTTTTAATGTTTCCTGATTTACTTACATGCCTAACGTATGACTTGTGTTTTGGATTGTTGTGCGTATGACTTGTGTTTTGGATTGTTGTGCGGGCTAGTTACTCCGGTATTAGGTTTGTAATGATACTAAGTACTTTTAATGATTATTACTTGGATGTAGTCAATGACTATAAGCTTATCAGGCAACTTTGTGCTTGCGATTAGCAATTTTTTTTTGTAGTTTAATGTATCTGTTTTCATTGGTTGCTATAGGTCTGCGTTCTTTTGATGCAATGCAATTTCTTCAGTGAATAACTTATTGATTTGAGCCTATGTGGTGTTTTATGTTTTGGCACAATGAGGACTTGTATATATTGAGGATGAATATCCTATGCAAGAAATTAAGTCCTTTTCATTCTGAGTGCCTTCATTTTTAAGAGTTCATTCCAACAATTTGACTGAATTAAATGGCATGAAGTTGAATCGATGTTAGGTTGAGTATATCAATAATCGTATGTGATATAATCCCTCAGTGTTATAGTTACGGGGGATTGAGTTTCTACTAACTCTGATCAAAATCTTATCTTAACGAACTCAAAATTTAAAACCTTAAGACATTATCAGTGTCTCTTGATCAAAATCTTCTCTAACCAACTCAAAATTTAAAATCTTGATGCATTATCAGTGCCTCTCGATAAACAAATTGAGCCAATTTCTATTTTGAAAGGAGCCAAAATTTTGATACATTATCAGTGCCTCTTGATCAAAATCTTCTATAACCAACTCAAAATTTAAAACCTTCATACATTATCAGTGCCTTTCGATATCAGAACTTATTTCAAAGCGGCATCACCCTTTCAACAGAACCCGACTCCGTGGTCTGGACTTGGAATAAGGTGGATGGCTCTGTGACTGTTCTTGAAGCTTATAAAGCCTTAGTTTCCTTGACTTCTTATTATGACTGTAGATGGTGGCATTCGGTGATATGGAAATACAAAATTCCACTAAAAATAACTCTGTTCATGTGGCTCTGCCTTTATAACAAGGTCCTAACAGGTGAAGAATATCGTAAAAGAGGGAGCATAGGTCCGTTGGTATGCCTGCTATGCTTAAATAGCGAGGAAACAGTTCAACATCTCTTCGTTGAGTGTCCCATTGCACAGGAGTTGTGGTTTTCGATTTGCAGGTCCTTGAAACTCAATTAGAATTGGCAGCTTCGCTCTCTGGAAGATAATTTGAAGCAGTGGCTCCTAGGCAAACCAAATTCTGCATCGGTTCCTTTCTTCGTGACATGGGGTTTATGGCTTTTCCGGAACTCGATCTTGTTCGAAGGAAATAGACAATCTCTGGTGGAGGTGGGTAAAAAGGTCCTGTCAGCAATTGCCGAATACGTCTCCATCTCTGGTAATAACAAAGTCAAAATTTTAATAAACCCAGTTTTTTTTGGGAATTCCCCTGTGGGTTTTTTTGACAGGGCAGCCAATGATGGACAATGTGGGGTTGGAGTGGTATTAAAAACAACTTCTTCTCACTGCTATAAAGGACATCTGAAGGTCGGTTTAGGAACGAATATTAAAACTGAACTGTTGGCTCTTTGGGGACTTCTTAACTTGAGCCTGCATTGCGGGATTATCTCTCTGTTCATCTTCGGAGACTCAAAAGTAATTGTGGATTGGTTCAATGGAGAGGCTAACCTGAATGTTTTGATTCTCCAGGACTGGAAGAATAGGATATTGTCACTTCGACCCAGCTTCTCCTTTATCAAAGCTCTCCATATCCATCGAGAATACAACTCACAAGCCGATTCTCTGTGCAAGCAGGGTTTCTCTGGCCAATTGGGTCTCTTGCAGGTTGAAGAATTTGATGAAGGCTCTTTGATTTCTGCTTTTTCCATTTCACTTTTCTGAAAAATCAGAGCTCTGTGACCACACTTTAAACAGACTGTCATAATTTTGTGAGCTTTGTTTTACTACACCTGTTGCTTTGGTCAACTAGTAAGGATTTTCTATCTTCAGATTTTTAGTATGTAATAGGTCTTTTGTGATATTTCTGTAATTAGAAGAATGAGAGAAGTACACAGTAAATGTGCTCTATATACCTTGTGGCATGTAGCAGTCTAGACTATAGACTTAGCTATATATATTGTATCCAGAAAGATTAGATCTATTGATTAAATATGAATAACATAAACATGCTTTTTTATTTTTTTCTGTGAAAAAAATAAAGGAACTCACTTTAAATTCGAGTGATAGATTATAGATCATAGTGAGGTCACGTCATTCAAAATATTTCAAAGTAAATATCAAATGGTTTCGGGCTCTAGGTAATAAGTGGATAAATATTTCGATATCAATCGTGTGATCAATTGGTTTCTCATATTTGTGTGGCGCCCTTGATTGATGAACGTGCGCCGGATTGAGTATTGGGCCACTGACAAAACTGGGGTGCTGCTGTGCAGATTACGCTCTAGATGATCTTGGTGTCTTTATTGGGATTTCTCCTTAAACGTTCACACTATTGAGCAGATTATGCTCCCGATATTTTTTGGCTTCTTAATTGAGATCTAACAGAATTATTTCTACGTATCCAACAAGTCTTTTTTTTAAATATTGCTTAGGGATTAAATTTTAACTATAAGTTAATTTTCAATATTTTTTTTTCATTCCTCGAATTTTTATAAGATAAAAAAAATTACCCTAACAATCGTCAAGATTTTCTAAAATCTACAAAATCATAAAAAATATTAACATTTTCACAGATATATTGCCAAACAAAAGCCAAAATTTCTATAAAAGATAAATGTATCCTTAAAATTTTCCATGATTTATGGTGAAAAGTGTTTTATGGGTTTTGAACCTTCGAATAGTTTAACTTTCCACGTCAGTAGGGCTTTGTTTTATGTTGGGGAGTTTAGGGTATATGTCAGGGTTTGTGGGCTTTATAAGGAGGAAGAAAACACTACAGGGCAACATTTGCCTTGCTCTTGTGGCGCAGGTGTTGAAACGGGTAGCGTGCAATCCACAACAGGTATTGTAGCTGTTTTAGCTGAAGTGCTTGAATGCTCTCCTGGAAGTTACCATCGTGTGCTTACTGATCCTCAGATCTGAATTTAAAATCTGTTCGTAGTGCGCTATCTTATTTTACCCTGTCTTTCTCTGAACTAATGTTTGAATATTTTCTTTCGGAAGTTTTGCTGTACCCTATGTTTTAGGTTTAATCAGGCTACAATTGTTGCGGCTGTGTGACCATTTTAGTAGGGGTTTGAAGACAAATGAGGTTTTCTCTATTTTTTAATTGGTGTTTATGATGTCCTCTGTTTGTGATTCTACCATTGGTTGGATTCACTAAAGACTACTCTTTGTTCGTGTGTTTATGTTTATATCTGAATAGCATGCTGTTGAACATTATTGTTGTAGAAGGCATAATGAGGAATTATGCATCTGAGTTCAATTTGATGAGCTAAGACATATCCTCCTACTCATTCTGAATGCCCATTGCTTTTATCTGTTTTCCTTTAGTGCTGTGGTTTATGCTGATTTTTACCTTTTCCTTTTTGTGTTCACAGTTTTTATTTTGGTTTTGTTTTGCTGAATGCTCTTTTAGCAGTATCTCGACTCAACATTTGATGGGCCGGGGGTCTGTTATGTCGGGGTCTAATCTCTACAGGGCTGTATTCTTTGATCCAATGGACTTCATAATGTGATGTGTAATTTATGGATTATAGTGATCGTACAACGACGTGCTATTTTTTCACTCTTCAGGGCTAGTATTTATGAATGATTAGTATTCGATAAAAGAAGTTACGTCCTTTTCATCCGAGTGCTTTGTTTTCTAGATCTTATTATATCGTGTGCCCAACTAATACAAGGGACTATGATAAGATGGGATGAAATTTGATAGTTGGGGAATTGCGTAGGCGAAGAATCCGTCTTTTAGTAACCGAGTTTATGATCTGTTGAGTTTAATTTAAGATGTCTCACACTTCCCAATCTTCTGGTACATACCTTTGATTGAGAATGTTCTTGAATTTGTTGAAGTTGAAAACGTATTTTCAGTGTAATAATCTTTTAGAAAGTTGTACTTCTTAAATATGCAATATGATAAAAAATAATTGATCAATCAATTCTATTTTTACTTCATTCCCATTGGGATAATTGAGCCTTACACCTAATAAACTTAGGTCCTTTGTGCTCCACTCAAGGGAAGGGAATCATGGAAATCTTGGCAAGAAATCATATATTTCTTGGTTCCCACTCGGAAAAGTTCCAGAGGAGCTTTACTATCTATAGACTGACTATTATGCGAGCTTAGGTAAAATGATTGTTAGGTTAGAGAGAATTCATTTGGCTAGAGATAAAATTATTAAAATGATTGTCTGAAGAACTTGTTCCGCTGGGATTGGTTTAAAAAAATTGTAATTCATGTCTGATGGAAATGATCTATCGACCCATGTATGGAAAAAAGATTTGGAAGACTTGTTTTGGTTTTGTGAACTTGTTCTGTTTGGGATTGGTTTAAAAAAATGTATTTTAATTGTGTGTGAATTCATTTGGCCAGAGATAAAATGATTAAAATGATTGTCGGAAGAACTTGTTCCGCTGGGATTGGTTTAAAAAAATTGTAATTCATGTCTGTGGTGGAAATGATCCATCGACCCATTTATGGAAAAAAGCTTTGGAAGGAAAAAAGCTTTGGAAGACTTGTTTTGTTTTGAACTTGTTCTGTTTGGGATTGGTTTTAAAAAAATGTATTTTAATTGTGTGTCAATCTTAGGAGATAAAATTGACTCGTTGACCACAGAGGGCATTGTCTCCCAAATTGGGGTGATTTCCTCTTTTGCATAGTCACTATTGTATAATTTTGGTTTTTGGGTTGTGTGGGCTAGTTAGCTTCGTATTATGTTTTTAATGTTTCCCGATTTTAGGGTTTGTAGGCTGTATAAAGATGAATAAAACAATACTAAGCCCCACGGCCTCTGTTGCTGTGTTAGCGAGGCGGTTAATGGGGTAGTGTGTAACCTATATCAGGGATTACAGTTCTGTTTTCTGGTGTCATGAAAAGCTTTGTTTAAAGTTGTCTTCATGAGCTACTTTGTTTCTCAATTCTGAAATTAATTTAAACAATACTGAGCTCCACTGCCTCTGCTATGGTGTCAAGGCCGTGAATGGGTAGTGTGTAACCTATAACAGGGATTACAGCTCTGTTTTGCTGGAGTCTTGAAAAGCTTTGTTTAAAGTTGTTTTCATGAGCTGCGGTTGTTTCGCAATTCTAAAATTAGTTTTTGTTTGTAGACTTGGTTTTTACCTGAATAAACACTGATTTGTGCTATTTTCTACTAACGACGTTTGCTAGTGGCAGTTTTATGTTTGCAGGTGTTTTAATATGGTTTTATGGACAAATTTGTTTGTTTTTTCTTAAATTTGTTGTTTTGTGTTTGCTGGTCTTTTCATATGGTTTCGAGGACAAATGTGTTTTCATCTAGTTTTTGTTTAGTTTTTGTTTGTGTTTTCATTTTGCCTTTACTTATTTTGATCATAACATTGTGGACATTTACATAAGCTTGATGTTTATGGTTTCATATAAAGACGATGGTGCTGAAAGTTATTGTTGTAAAAATTATTGTTGTAATGGGCATAATGAAGAATTACGGTCTTTTCGTATGGTTTCAAGGACAAATGTGTTTTCATTTAAATTTTTGTGTCTATTTTCATCTAGCTTTTGTTTTCGTTTCGTCTTTCCTTTTTTTTATCAGACCATTGTGGGCATTTACATAAGCTTGATGTTTGTTTTTCTCTTTTTGGTTTCATACGAAGACGATGCTGCTGAACTTTCTTGTTGTAATTATATTGGGGATTTGTGTTTCTGTCTTCACTTTAAAAAGCCAAAACATATCCTCCTCATTCTGGATGGGCTGTTTCTTTTTATAGGTGGAATGTTTATTTAATGTTATTTGTATCCGTTGGTTGTTATAGGTCAATGCAATTTTGAGGGAATAACTTACTGATTTAAACTTATGTGGTGTTTTTGTTATATTGAGGATGAATATCCCATGCAAGAAATTAAGTCCTTGTCATTCTGAGTGCTTTTTAAGATTTCATTCGAGCAATTTGGCCGAGTTAACTACCATGAAATTGAATGGATGTTAGGCTGAGTAGATCAATAATCGCATGTGCTGGAATATCAGTGTTATAGTTCCATTAGTTTATTATTTGTCCAATTTAATTGGAGTGGACATGCCTCACATTTTACCAGTTTTCTGTTTCTATTGGTTGGATGAGGAGAAGTGCACTTTTTTAAGCTAATTCAATGAATTTAGGGATTTTACTCTAAATTTACCTTATTACGGGGATTGAGTTTCTACTAACGCTGATTAAAATCTTCTCAGACCAACTCAAAATTTAAAGCCTTGATATATTATCAGTGCTTCTGGACACGCATATTGAGCCAATTTTTCTTTTGAAAGGAGTCAATTTATATCAACTTTGCTCTATAAGCTCTAAACTGTTGGTAGTGTTTAGTGTTTTACTATAATGCATTGATATGAATAGTTCTGAAGGTTAGTTCATTTGGTCTAGAGCCAGATGTGAATTTATCATGTTTGTTCTTGGTCACAGGATTGGGGCTGATAATTTATCATGCTTACTGTCTATGAAACATGGAGAAGTATTAGGAGGGTTTTCTGCAAGTACATTTCTTTGAAAAAATGCATTGACATAACAATTGTGCAACTATCTATCTAGCATTCCTTTCCATAAAGAGATTACTTCAATTAGTTAGTCACAAATGTGACAATATGAATTAAATGCAAGAGAATGACAAACAATATACAACCTGCTATGTAGCATTGAATGCTATTCAGATCCAACTATGTATATACTACCTGCAGCAACTGGATATTGCTGGATGAAGAGAATCCTTTACATGAAAATCGACAAAGCAAATACAACTGATGATTTAACAGGAAATTTAATTTTCAAAATCAGAACTTCCATGTCACATCTCTATGTCACATCACCGGGGATTTTTCCTTCAAATCTTTGCAATAGAAGCATCAATTAGGATTGTCTTAATACTTCATTTTTCAAATCTTAATTCTGGATTGCCTTGGCACAGCATGGGATTACATGGGATTAATTCTGGAGCTATTTTATTTATAAACCCCTAATTTACATTTACATCTTTTAGAATCAAATGTCATAAAATAATTGTTTCTTAGAATTGAAAAAAACTGAATTATAGAAGCTATTTTATTCATAAACCCCTACTTTACGTTTACATCTTTTAGAATCAAATATCATAAAATAACTCACTATAAAATTGGAGTGATAGATCATGGTGAGGTCATGTCATTCAGAATATTTCAAAATAAATATCAAATGGGTTGTGGGCTGGAATTTGTGGATAAATATTTCAATTTCAATCGCGTGATCAATTGGTTTCTCATACTTGTGTGGCGTCCTTTATTGATGAACCTGCACGGGATTGAGTTTTGGGCTTATCAAAGCTTGGAGTACTGCTGTCTGTATTACGCTTTCGCACTACTGAATGCTCTCGATGTTTTTGTGTTCTTTATTGAAATCCTACAGTATCAGGTTGACACATCCAACAAGTCTAATGGTCAAAGTTCGTAATAGTTTTACAAATATTTATTAATTCCATCATCATGGTTCTAAATTGTACTAGGATTGAGCTTGGACACAAGTGAAATCACTATTTCATTCGTATATTTGAGCATCTATTGTAATAAAACAAGGGCTGCATGGCAGCTTAGTCCCTGCCAAACACGTTAATTTGAAAATGAACAATAATAATGAACCAGATAATTTTAATATAATTACACATTGTTCCAAATTCTTTGAATCTACAAATATGGTGGAAAAAACAT
>SNQJ01S0022616.1:36804-48229 GCA_010110895.2 Picea sitchensis
TTTTTTTTTTTTGGACTAATATGGTTTGTTGGTTGGCAGCGAACAATTCCCTATTGTGGATCGAAAGGGAGAAGAAGTTGATTAAAACTTTGGAGAGCAGCTTGAAGCTGTATGCCCTTGACAACATCCTTGCCTTGTGGTTTTTGTGCTTCTCTTCTTGATCTTTAGCGTTTTCCCATGTTAATGAGAATCTTCCAAAATGGAGTGAGAATTTTTTTTTGAAGCAATTTATGTTGAAAAATACACCTACAATCCAATTATTGTAGTTGGTAACTTTGGTTTAAGAAAGTTGACCATAGTACTAGAGGCAAGTTGTGTATCATGTAATAAGCTAATGATTTACAGGTTGCTTTTTTTGTTTTATCAGTAGGATGTTGAATAATGTGGTATTCGATAGATAGATAGAGGATGATTGGTACACACCAATCATTGGCTGGAATAATGTTGATGCACTTGGTGGCCATACTTGTGAATGTTGGTCAAGGGAATTTGAACCAGTTGTTCCTGACTGGGGGGAAATCTAAAGTTTTCATTCAGGTTCTAAGTTTGATTTAGGGTCTGTGAACAAATGATCAAGTATGCAACCTAGTTCATGGTATGCAACCTTGTTCTTGAACCATGGTTGTTGATATGGTTTGTGGTAATCCTAAAACCATTCATAGTTTTTGGAGCCTTGAGCTCTTGATAGTTTGTGGTCAGCCTAAAACCACCAATTGAGCAGAAGACATGAAGTTCTCCTTGTTATATTTTCAGATTTTCGAGCCTTGAGTTCTTGTTAGTTTATGGTCAATTTAAAACCATGCCATTTAGTAGAAGACATCATCTTCTGATAGACATTCGGTTTGTGGTCATTTCGAAACCACCAAATGAGTTTGTGGTCACCCTTAAACCACCAATTTAGTACAATACATCAGTTTCTGCTATTTTTCCAGGGTTCAGAGAGCATCTTCAACCAACCCTTTGAATATTCGTTTGACACATGTGATTGTCAAGTAGTGGCAGTTTTTCAGGCAAGAATTAACTTATGATTAAGGGAAGATGTTAAAAACTCTAATCATAGTTCGTTGGTTTACCTAACTGTTATACAGTGACATGATAGTTTTTGTTTTTTTGTATTATATATGTACGTCTATGTACACGATTATTTGTTCATTGATGAATATAGAGTATGCCTTTTCTGCCATAATTTATTTATCTCTGTTCATCATGGTTTCTTGATTACTTTAGTTATTTCCATTATATTTTCGTTGTTTACTTCATTATGAATCTAACAAATATTGACTTGAACAGTGTAGTATCCAATAGATAAAGGATGATTGATACATGGTGTATAATTTTCTCCTCGTACCATACGTATTTGGAGTTTATACAATAAAAAAATCCATTCGTAAAAGAAGATTGTTGTTTTTTTAACCAATCAAATAAACTTTTAATATTTTGCTATCAACTAAATTCACTAAATTCGTTATTTGAAAGTTTCAACTCTTACTCATAGTCTATGCTCCACCCAATTCGATTTTCACATTTGTTCATAAGTCCTTTCTATGGATTTTTATTAAATGTTGAGTGTAATGTTCACCTTTTAAGGGGCACTCATTAAGGAATTTGTATAGACATTTGAGATTCGTCACATTTCAAAATGGGGGTAGAAGTATTTTGGCAAACATATTTGGAACACTTTATATCTCCCTCAATATATAGTGTTGTGTAGTAGTAGGAAAGTATCGATTCTCATGAAAGTTTTTTAAATGGCTTTTCCATCCCATTTTTTAATTTTTGCTTCATTTTAATTAAAAATATTCTACATTAGTTTATTTTTTCGAATTTTGTTACAACAATCAACTTTGTATTTTATAATGTTCATCATTTGAAGCTTTGAAAGAATAGCTCGTTGCTTTTTTTCAATCTATAATAAAAGAAATTTAAGTTGAAAAGCATTCTTATTTCTAATATTGATCTGAAAGTGAAATGTGTATTGATATGCTATGTTCATTGTCTCCCTTTTTGACACAGACTAGAGAGTTAACAAATCTAAAAAACAACCATTGGCTTGTTTCAATGGTTAACAAAAGTCTGCAAATTCCTAAAGAACTACAAATCTTCCCACAATGATTGGCTGGCTCCTTGCATGCAAATAGAAGACACATATATACACATGCAAATAGAAGACAAAATATGCATAGGTTTTGAAATGCCAATTTTCATTTTGTAAATGACACATAATAAAATAAATGCATATGCATAACATTCTAAGGTTTATCTATTTTAAACCTATTTTTAGCAATATAACAAATATGTTAAATATTGTTCAAAAAGGAAGTTCTTTAGGGTTAATAATATTGTAATTGAAGTATTGAATGAGATTGTTCATTTTAAAAATGGGATTGTTCATTTCTTGAAGTTTATTGTGTCAAATTTTGAAAGTTTAGCAAAATGAAAGATTATTTTGTTCCTTGTAATTGAAGCATTGATAAGAGCTAGATACTCTATTGAGGCTATAAGAGAGTCAATGCCATGACCCTATAACACTTTTGTAGTGTGTAGTATTTCTTGTGCATGATACTTTTCATTTTCTTGATTGTGTGGACTTGTCAAGCAAATTGGTAAACATATACACAATTCAGAACAATTGGTTGGACTCGAGAACTATAAAGGTAAGAGGTGTCACATGCAAAACATATTAATTTATAATGAGTTGTAGAAAGATGTATGTGGTGGAGATACAACTCTAATTAAGCTTATTGATGTCAAAGATTTGGTGAAATTGGAATTAAAATATGAAAATGGATACATTTGGTGAAATTGGAATGAAAACATTTTTTTGAAACATTACAAATCACTAATAAATTGGAAAACCAAACTTTTGATTCTCTTAGTGATTTGTTGATTCAACATGAGAAAATGTTTGGTAAAAAGGATTGAGGAAGGTATTCTCTTTACCGACTAAAGAAAAGGAGAAATCTCAAGAGGAAGAGGCACTTACAATGATAGAGTACCAAAGAAAAATGTAGTTAAAATAAAAGTACAAGAGGAAGAGGCTCATACAATAAAAATTAAGAAAAAAGATTTAATGATTTTGAATGTGTTGACAAATTTTGTGGATTAAGTGACCACCAACACCTTGATGAGAAATGATTATGAAGATGACTGGATATTAGATACACAGGTTATATAGCATATGAGCTATAGAAAAAATTACTTATGGAGATATTGAGATGTGGAAATTTAATCCAATTTATTTGGTAGGGGGGAATTATTAGAAAAAATGTATTGGGGGGAATTATTAAATAAAATTTATTATGAGGGTGGGGGTTGGGAAGATTATTAGAGAAAATGTATTGGGGGAATTATTAGAGAAAATGTATTAATACATTTTCTCTAATAATTTCTCCCACCCCCATTAATGATCCCTCATATATGAGGGTGGGGGTAGGGATGGTAGTGGGGGTGAAATATTCGAGAAAACATATCATATATGAAGGTGGGGATGGGGGAAAATATTAGAGAAAACATTCTCATATTATATGAGGGTGGGGGTGCGGGGTAATATTAGAGAAAACATATGACACAATACATACTCAATAAAAATGCTTAGTTGATTTTTCCAATGTTTAGTATTTTTAACATTTAAAAGAAATATGTTGTCATTGGTTCTCATAAGACAAGGAGGTTATCAAATTATCACGAAATATGGTTGGATCAAAATCAATTCAGTGAAACACAATTTCAAAATAGTAATGAACAGATATGAAGATGGAAAACTTTTGAGGACAAGACATACTTATTCCTCACAATTAAAACTTTGCAACATTATTGGATTTATCCCTTGGCTCCTTAAGATTATGGTATTATAGATTTAGTCATTTGAATTTGAAGAGCTCAAGTTGAAGAGATAGTGTAAGGATTACCTATTTTCAAAAAGGAAATTGCAAAATGTGAAGCTTGTGTCATTGGCAAGCAAAAAAGGGATCCTTTTCCTAGGAAAGCAAAAGAGGGATCCTTTCCTCACAAGTACATGACGAGCAAGTAGAGGTTGGAAAATTATCCATAGTGATATTTGTGGTCTTATGGAATTTTCTCATGGTGGATGCAAGTACTTCATTTTTTTTTATTGGTGATTTTACAAAGCCGACTTGGGTATATGTTTTGAAGGACATTTCAAAAGCTTTTGAAAAATTCATACATTTTCAACACTTGTTGGAAATTCCACAAAAAAAGATCGCCACATTAAGAACAACTAAGGAAAAATGGAATAGAAAGATAGTTGACAAATGGATCACACAACTACTACGTGTACAACACAATAGACCAAAATTGTTCACACAACGACTTACAGATGTTCACCTAGATGAACAAAACAAAACAATAATTAGAAGCTCTATCACATCTCATTCAAATTTTGCCTTAGTCACTCATGCTTCCATTGAACCAACAACTTTTGCGGAAGAATTGAAACATAAATAATGGTAGTAAGCCATGGTGGATGATTGAACAAAACAAAACAANTAAAACTTTGCAACATTATTGGATTTATCCCTTGGCTCCTTAAGATTATGGTATTATAGATTTAGTCATTTGAATTTGAAGAGCTCAAGTTGAAGAGATAGTGTAAGGATTACCTATTTTCAAAAAGGAAATTGCAAAATGTGAAGCTTGTGTCATTGGCAAGCAAAAAAGGGATCCTTTTCCTAGGAAAGCAAAAGAGGGATCCTTTCCTCACAAGTACATGACGAGCAAGTAGAGGTTGGAAAATTATCCATAGTGATATTTGTGGTCTTATGGAATTTTCTCATGGTGGATGCAAGTACTTCATTTTTTTTTATTGGTGATTTTACAAAGCCGACTTGGGTATATGTTTTGAAGGACATTTCAAAAGCTTTTGAAAAATTCATACATTTTCAACACTTGTTGGAAATTCCACAAAAAAAGATCGCCACATTAAGAACAACTAAGGAAAAATGGAATAGAAAGATAGTTGACAAATGGATCACACAA
Organism: Picea sitchensis; assembly: GCA_010110895.2. Lineage (NCBI taxonomy): Eukaryota > Viridiplantae > Streptophyta > Pinopsida > Pinales > Pinaceae > Picea > Picea sitchensis. The sequence continues at coordinate 41,800 of SNQJ01S0022616.1, forward strand.
CTACTACGTGTACAACACAATAGACCAAAATTGTTCACACAACGACTTACAGATGTTCACCTAGATGAACAAAACAAAACAATAATTAGAAGCTCTATCACATCTCATTCAAATTTTGCCTTAGTCACTCATGCTTCCATTGAACCAACAACTTTTGCGGAAGAATTGAAACATAAATAATGGTAGTAAGCCATGGTGGATGATTGAACAAAACAAAACAAGAACTAGAAGTTTTATTGCATCTTATTCAAATTTTGACTTAGTTGCTCATGCTTCCATTGAACCAACAACTTTTGCGGAAGAATTGAAGCATAAATAATGGTAGTAAGCCGTGGTGTATGAGTATGATTCCGTAATTGCAATGGAACATGGAAAATTGTTTGCTGTTCAACAAATGTAAAATCCATCTACTGCAAATGGGTTTATTGAATCAAATGGTGAGTTGGATAAGTATACAACAAGATGGCATAAGCTTTTGTTTGTAAAGAATTGATAGACTATCAAGAAACATTTGTTCGAATAGTGAAGTGGAGCACAACCATGATGGTAATAAATTTGGTTGCACAGTTTGGTTGGACTCTCCATGAAATGGATGTCAAAAGTGCCTTTTCTAATGGTGACTTAGAAGAAGTCTATATGAATTAACCCCTAGGTTTTGAAGTTGAAGGATAAGAGAAAAAATTTTGCAAACTAATCGACGCTTTATATGGCTTGAAGCAAAGACTTGGAGCATGGTATGCCAAAATGGATGAACATTTTAGACATGTTGGTTTTCATTGTAGAGAGAGTTTGATGATACTTTGTATTTCAGCATGCAAGGTCAAAACTTGGTAGTCATTGTTTTTCATGTTGATCACTTAATTACTCATTACATGGAACCATGAAGTTCACATTAAATAAGTAAATTAGAAATCAAAAAAATGGTTCAAAATGACTATCTTAGGGAACACTTGATATTATTTTGGGGTGGAAGTTTGTCGACAACTTCATCAAATCTTTCTTAGTCAAACCAAAAATACAATAGAATTGTTGAAGAAATTTAGTTTGGAGGATTGTGAACCCTCTCTTACTCCAATGGAACAAAACTTAAAACTTTCAAAATTTAAAGGGGGAATTGGTGAATAGTACTATTTATACACAATTGAATGGAAGCTTCATTTATTTGACAAATATTTGTCCAGAGCTATCACATGCAATCATCATTCATTTTAGAATCATGTAGGAACCTAGATAAAGTCATTGTAATGTGGAAAAAAGGGCCCTCAAGTACATTAAAGGGACACAATATTTTGGGTTTTTCTATAAAAAGAATAATAACTTCACACTTATGGTTATATTGATGAAAAAATTCAACTTATGGTTATGTATTGAATATGGGTTCAACAACTATATTTTGGAGTTGTAAAATGTAGAATACCATGAGTGAGACTGGTGAGGTGGAACTAGGAAGTTTTGATGAAGAAAATAGGAAGCTTACCCAACAATCCAAACCTGCATGAATTGAATACACTACCTGTCCAACGTACCTGAATTTCATTCACCCACGAAACCTATTAAGGGTGACCATGTTGGGTGGTTAAGCAATTATAATTCTTGTATGATTTGGTACTTGGAGAAGTGAAGGGTCGATTGAGACACCAACCAAAAGGATGCACAAGATTTTCCCTTTCGATTTAGGATCTTGACATCAAGGGATTGCTTATGACAAAAGTCATTGGGGATCTTGAGGGAGAGAAGAACATTCCAACGATGAAGAAGGAATAAGGAGAAAGAGGGAAAAAAGAATAGGGGCATGCAGATAAGAACGACAACAACCCATAAAGGAAAAAATGAGAGCAAGCGCGCATATGTGCAGAGACTAAATCCCACAAAAGAATAGATATTAACTACATGCAAAAGTGAGTTGCAGACTCACAAACATATGGTAAAAATGAGCATAGGAGCTCACACACACAACTCTAAATAGTAGAGAATATCAGGGAAGTTTTTCTGAAGAAAATAGAAAGCTTGCCCAAGAATTTAATGGTCACCCTGGAATAGAGAAGACCCATATCCAGACTGGAGCAACAAAGGACCGCGACTTGGTGCTTACTGTAAAGAAATTGGCATTGGTAATGGGAGGTCACCGAGGGACTGTGTAGCAAAGAAGGGGCTCCCTTGTGCAGAGAAAATCCAGTTGGAAAGGTACGTGATAAACACGTGGAGGTCCTGAACTCAGTGGGAATAGGGAAACTTCTGTTGCTGCCAGTGGAGTGAATGAGAGTAACCTTCCTGAATCATTTCTTGATTTGGCGGTCAACTAAGATAGTCCCCGAGTGGTATCATGGCTTGACACGGGGGTGGCATATTGTTGAAAGGCACATTGCAGCATAGCCTACGGTTGGGTGGAAAGGCATTTCCCCTTATTCAGTTGGTTGGTTGAGAACATTACTGAAAAAATAAGTGTTTGTACTTGTAATGTTTTCTTGAATGTTTAATAAATGGTCATAGATAGCCTTCTGTTCCCTTATCTGGATGAATATGATGAATGAATGTTGAATTCCTGTGTTAAATGGGGAACTATAATCTCCTTTAAATACTAAATGAAGTAAATGTAATGTTTTCATGATGAAGGCTAGTATTGGTTGATGACCCTGTATTTTCCCTTGCTTTTGAAATGAAAAGTTTATAGGATATAAATCTTCATTTGAGTGTTATAGGAGCAGAGTATTTCTTACCTATTGGAGAGTGGCTTGAGAAGCTTGAAGGAGCCAAGTTAAACCCTGGTAGAAAGAGTTTGGAAAGTCTACGGGACTGTTAAGTCCTCAAACCACCTTTAATCCTATGAAAACCCTTGTTTGAAACCAAAGAAATGATATTCATTGATTTGGCAGATGGAACATATCTTGACCGTTTGTCGAAGATCTCGGCTTCAGGAGGTAAGGTCATCGGGAGAGTCCAAGGTGTGAAGTCATAATGGATTTCCGATGTGAAAACCTCGAGAGGCCGTGAGTTGTTGGCCTATTTGAGGTTAAGTCGATGAGATCTGGGCCGTAGATGCCCTAAAAGTTACCCTGATAAGTCCATCGAGAAGTAGGGGATCGAGAAGGTTTGGAAAAGGGCCTAGGTGGAGGTTTCCGATGGAGAGATCCTGATGCTGAGGCCTCGAGGACGAGGAAGATCATAGCTCTATTGGTGGGGATGCCGATGGGCTTAAAGCCATTGGATATGGAATTATCCATTTCAAGGAAGAAACTTAGATGAAGAGTGGTGTCAATTAAATACTGTGCAACTGTGGATTCCGAGTGATCCTTGATAGTTGGATTAGAGAATCCATGGGCCGTAGGATCCGTTGGAAAGTCCTTGTCGGGTGGAATCAATAGAGAAGATGTGCATTCTCTTGGAGTAATGCCATTTCGTTGGCGGAAGACTTGAGTAAATGAGAACCATTGATCTGGGGGTATGATAGCTCGATATGACTGTAGCCATTGATTTGTGGTGGACACATGCCAATGTGTTACATGAAGGATGGGCGAAGAAATTAGCTGTCACATAGTTTAAGGTGCTGATTTGATCAGGGTTGTCAATTTCTTTGGTCATCGACCATTGGAACAAGCCCATCGGAGATGATCAATTGAGATTGAAAAGTGGGTGGTGGAACCTGCTTTCTTGATGGGTATAGAAATTTGATTCATCGACGACTGTCGATTTGGTTGCACGTGGTGATTCATAGCTGTCTGATCGAGGATGTTTGTTCCCTGGTTTGTGTAGCAACATTTTGTTACAGACTTGCTCGGGAGATGGGTGACAAATTTGAGGATTTATCATAGTTTCCCTCGTCTTCGTGTGCGCCACAATGGAAATATGTCGTTGAGGGTGAAAACCTGAGACTTGAGGATAAATAGAAGAAGAAATTTGACATCCCACCGGCCTAAGAGGGTTTAGGGGGTCAGGTGTGTTACAAACAACATGCAAAATTCTTTGGAATTTTATAAGATTTTGGTGCTATTCAAAAACATCAACTACTTTATTGATTGACAATTAGTCAACAATAAAGATGACCAAGAATTTAGTATTTATTCAAAGACCAAACACGTTGAAACAAAGTTTCACTTCATCATAACACTCATCAACAACTATATTATCAAACCAAAATAATCCATTTGAAAATCAAATTTTGGATATTTTCATTAAGCCACTAGGAAAAATAAAATTCACATGAACTTGACATTTGTAAAAATAAATTTCAGGATTGAAGGACATAATATGACCCTAACAATCCTAAAATTTGTTTAGATATGTGTTTTTCCTATAATAAAAAAGTTAGTTTAGAAGTTATGGATTTCCTAGGAGATATATTGGCTTTGTCACATCTTTGTCATAATGACTATCCTTGAGTTGTTGATTAAGGACACATATCATGTTTGAGTTGTTGATTAAGGACACATATCATGTTGAAATAAGGGTATAGAGCTTATATACATAGCATGCCTCTCACCTATGATGTAATTTATCTTTTCTTAATTAATAAAATTTATGTGCGTAAAGACACTTGGTGAATATTAACGATGAAGAAGAGGGACTATGCTTGTTCACATGACCTAAGGGACAAAAAATGAGAGATTTGATCAAATGAAGGATTTCATTTGTTAAAGTAGGAGGTTGTTAGTGCTATTTCATTGTGAAGGTTATGGTTTAGATTCCTAAAATAATAGTATTGACACATAACACTTATGAACATGAATATGGGGAAATGATGGTCTTAGCATGCCCATTGTGGCACATCAGATGGGGTAGGACTTTGTATAAACTAATGTTTTCTAGGACATTGTTGCTTATGTAAGTGTTGATTTGATTTGTTAAATGTACATTAAGTGACATGTTGACATGGATATCACATCATCGGATAATAAGTTATTCTTTTACATAAAATATGATTTAAACATATACAACCATTTGATGAAGGGAAATTAGTAAGTTTACAAAAATGATGACAAGAGTGCCAATTTTTAATGAGATGATTTTTTCTATTATTAAAAACTCATGATGTAGTGGTTTCGTTTATAATTGGAATTTGAATAAAATAGATATTGGAAACAATGGTCAAACTTTTTCATTATAGCGTAATAACCATGAATTCAATATTGAATAGAAATAAACAGATGGCGAGTGTAATTTCAATTATTGATTCAATATGATAATTTGAGTTGTATTGATTTAATATGATTGATAACTTAAAGTTGATTTTATGTGTTATTTGAATATGATAATATCAATTGTACACATTTGTGGTCTTTGATGAATAAAAAAGTGGAACGTAAAATACATCATTTGGTATCGTGATATGGTTGGAACAATTCATGCATAGGGGTTACCAACCCCGCCTTGATTAGAAAGTTAATATGTTTATGGTCAATTGCATTTGCAATAATTGTTTTGAAACAATTTCAATCTTGTTAATTCACATTGCAATTTGTATTCATTCTAAGACTGTTACACTAAACATTGAATTTAACACGATGGGCACATGGTGCAAGCTATTCTTGTATGTTTGATGTGTACGATTCTATCAATGGACTAGTATAGAAAGTGGGGATGTAATGTTTGTTAATTTAGGTTTTATCTCGAAATATCATTTCAATGTTGAACCAATAATGGATGTAATTAATAGTTTTTTCAACAAATTTGCAAATAAGTTTTTGGATTATTTTCGCAAAACATGTGTTGAGCGATAAAATTTGTAAGTTCACATACTTTTGCATTTGTTTTTGTATTTTTTTTAATAAATATGAGACCATGGTCAATAATTTTGTCACCATTGTAGAGTACATCTCATGTTTATTGAGTGAAGAGGCAAATTTATAGTGATAAGTAATATCTTCTTACTTAACATCACACAAATTATAGTGCATGAATGTTTATGGTCGATTTATGACAACATTTGCAAACATACCATTAACAAATAATTAGTTATTTTTTTATTTTATTTGTTATTGTATTATGGTGCAACACCAGATATATTCAATGCCTCTCTTGAGATGAATATAAAGACATCAAACTTTGATGTCGATATCAATACAATTTTTATGGTTATTGATGGTGTTTATTTAGATGTCAATACATTTTAGTTGGTTAAATAGTTCTTTGATTACATTGAGTTGCTCTGAAACAATGTTCTTGCTATTTTAAGCAAGATCATACAATTGGGTGGTATGGTTAAACGAGTGTTGAAATACACCAACACTTTTCACAATATGGATTTTGATTTCATACTTGGTATGGGCACTTTTGAGTTGTCTTTGAAATGGAAGAAGAGGTTCCTTAGCTCTAAAAGAAAACACAAAAGAAACAAACAAAATAAGGGCTTGAAAATTGATTTGAATGTTCATGCATATGAATAAGAACCATTTTTGTTTCAAAAATTCAGCAAGTGGAGATGTTATAGCTCAAA
>SNQJ01S0022616.1:50827-64255 GCA_010110895.2 Picea sitchensis
TTGGTTCCGTTGCATTCCAACGATTTCCATGATTTTGAGTATTTTGGGCTATAAGTTAACTAAATTCACCGAAGAGGTCATTTTGGGCACAATACTTGGAGGAACCTCTCAGTGTAATAGCTCATTGGAATTAGGAGGAACAACACTACAGGACAGGATGATGAGAAGTGACTTTTAGTGGCCAGGGAAGCCACAAGGAGAGATAAGGTGCTTTTAAGAGGTAAAACAATTAATTAATTAATTAATTAAAAAAATTAATAAAGTAAAAGTCACTTTGGAGGGACAAGGTGAGTAGGAAGGATAAAAGAGAGGCAAGGGCCTCTATTCTCTCATTCACGTGATTATCAATTTTTGATATCTCTCTTATAGATAGTGAGCCCATGCCTTGGGGGTTTTGACTTAACAAACCCTAGAGGACAATTCGATGGTGAAATATTCCACCTATCTTGTTCGAAGCTTGGTCTCGAGGATGCAATACTCTCCCACACCATTCTACTTCAGATCTACTCAGTTTCAGGAGGGTTCTACACCAGTTGCAGGTATAGGAAGAGAGAGAGAGGGTGCACCATTGGGGGGTTCCAGCAAGGAGGACGCACCATTCATTGAGGGAAGTTTGATCCAAGAGATTGGAAGGGTTTTTGGAGATTCTAGCATCTGGGTTTTTCTTACAGGGCCTTGACCATCGTCTCTAGGTCATTCCAGAGGAGTTTTATGTGTCATTTGATTTACTAGATGCATTGGATGAATTGGAGGAGAAGGGCACACTTCAGAAAGTGGTTTCGGTCATTTGATAGCTCAGATCTTCACCATTTCGCTTGGGACTTCACCAGTGAGGTAATCGGGCCCCACTCTATCATTTCAGTGATTTTGTGGAGCATTGAGAGGCCTCTAGGAGAGAGGCCTAAATATATCTGGGAAGGAGGAGTTTTCCACGCTTCGCATTAATATTACTGAATCCAATCAAGATATATATGGAGTATAGTCCCATTAAATATTTCTGAAAATTAAAATACGAATTTTTACATTATTATTATTGATACTTTTTTATTTACTTAGATGTCCATTAAAGTTGAAAAAACACTTTGATTACAAATCTAGTTTAAATAATTAAATTTTAATTAATATTAATTTTTAAAGAATACTTTAATATTATTTTAATTTTTAAAAGTTAAATTATTAAAAATATTTAATAAATCAATTTAATTATTGATAATAATAAAAAATAATATTGCCCGTGTAAATGGAAGGAAATTTGTAAATGAAGTTTCATGTTCGATTCTCACCCCGATTTACTTGTGCGCCATTCTTGCAGGCTGGGTGGTTGCACCTGAGGTTATAGTAGTAGCAGATGAGTGGTTGCACCAGAGGTTATAGTGGTAGTAGACGAGGTTATAGTGGTAGCAGACGGGGATCCACCCCGTCAGTTTCCCCCAGTACAAAAAAATAAATAAATTAATATTTATATTTTATTCTAATTTAACTTTTAGAGTTTTATTTTTAATATTTATGTAAATTATTTGATGCTATATTTTAATATTAAATGTAAATTAGATTTATATAAAAGTGAGTTAGTGGCTAAGGAGGGATTTCTCATGTCTTGAACAATAGTGACATTTACAACAACATAATTGCATTAAACTTTTTGACATGTATAAAAGGAAACAAGTACTATATGGATCTTCATGATGTTGCATATATATTAGGGTCTCTAAAAAACATGGCATACAATATCATTCAATAGTTTACTGTTCATAGTTTTATTGATTTTTTTTTTAACAAATTTCTAAATTTTAATAGGTCAAATACCCATTTCTATCATTCACAAAGAGTTAAAAATATAAATAAGTGTTATAATAGTTTAGTTAGCATTCATATTTATTTTAATTAGGTTCATCCATTAGTGTGGGATGGCTTGAAGGATTGAACAATTCCAAATCTAAATTCATCCATTGGTGCACTAATGGGTTCAAATCTAAATTTAATTAAATTCATATGTTGATGTTAGGTGGTTTGAATGGTTGAAGAAACTCCAAATTAAAAAATAGTGAGAAAATTGAAATTGGTTTTTTGATGAAACTTAAATTAGCATTAACCACAAAGACTGAATGTAGTTACATAAAAAAAACTAAAAAAACTTGGTTTTATTTCTCAATTAAACAAAAAGTAAACATAATCTTAAGGCAGGGACTAGCTGCTTCACAGCTATTACCTTTGTTCTTATTATGTAAACACATAAATTTAATTGATGTGACATATTTAGTTATATATTTATGACAATTTTTTTTTAAAATATTACTTAGGGACTAAATTTCAACTATAAGTTAATTTTCCATATTTTTTTTCAAAAAGAAATTAACTATTTTCCATTTTCTTCCTCAAAATTTTTATAAGATAAAAAAATTTTACCCTCACAATCGTCAGGATTTTCTAAAAACTACAAAATCATAAAAAATATTAACATTTTCACAGTTATATGGCCAAACAAAAGCCATAATTTCTTTAAAAGATAAATGTATCCTTAAATTTTTCCATGATTTATGGTGAAAAGTGTTTTATGGGTTTTGAACCTTCGAATAGGTTAACTTTCCACGTCAGTAGGGCTTTGTTTTATGTTGGGGAGTTTAGGGTTTATGTTAGGGTTTGTGGGCTTTATAAGGAGGAAGAAAACACTACAGGGCAACATTTACCTTGTTCTTGTGACGCAGGTGTTGAAACGGGTAGCGTGCAATCCACAACAGGTATTGTAGCTGTTTTAGCTGAAGTGCTTGAATGCTCTCCTGGAAGTTACCATCGTGTGCTTACTGATCCTCAGATCTGAATTTAAAATCTGTTCGTAGTGCGCTATCTTATTTTACCCTGTCTTTCTCTGAACTAATGTTTGAATATTTTCTTTCGGAAGTTTTGCTGTACCCTATGTTTTAGGTTTAATCAGGCTACAATTGTTGCGGCTGTGTGACCATTTTAGTAGGGGTTTGAAGACAAATGAGGTTTTCTCTATTTTTTAATTGGTGTTTATGATGTCCTCTGTTTGTGATTCTACCATTGGTTGGATTCACTAAAGACTACTCTTTGTTCGTGTGTTTATGTTTATATCTGAATAGCATGCTGTTGAACATTATTGTTGTAGAAGGCATAATGAGGAATTATGCATCTGAGTTCAATTTGATGAGCTAAGACATATCCTCCTACTCATTCTGAATGCCCATTGCTTTTATCTGTTTTCCTTTAGTGCTGTGGTTTATGCTGATTTTTACCTTTTCCTTTTTGTGTTCACAGTTTTTATTTTGGTTTTGTTTTGCTGAATGCTCTTTTAGCAGTATCTCGACTCAACATTTGATGGGCCGGGGGTCTGTTATGTCGGGGTCTAATCTCTACAGGGCTGTATTCTTTGATCCAATGGACTTCATAATGTGATGTGTAATTTATGGATTATAGTGATCGTACAACGANTCTTTTAGCAGTATCTCGACTCAACATTTGATGGGCCGGGGGTCTGTTATGTCGGGGTCTAATCTCTACAGGGCTGTATTCTTTGATCCAATGGACTTCATAATGTGATGTGTAATTTATGGATTATAGTGATCGTACAACGAGGTGCTATTTTTTCACTCTTCAGGGCTAGTATTTATGAATGATTAGTATTCGATAAAAGAAGTTACGTCCTTTTCATCCGAGTGCCTTGTTTTCTAGATCTTATTATATCGTGTGCCCAACTAATACAAGGGACTATGATAAGATGAGATGGAATTTGATAGTTGGGGAATTGCGTAGGCGAAGAATCCATCTTTTAGTAACCGAGTTTATGATCTGTTGAGTTTAATTTAAGGTGTCTCACACTTCCCAATTTTCTGGTACATACCTTTGATTGAGAATGTTCTTGAATTTGTTGAAGTTGAAAACGTATTTTCAGTGTAATAATCTTTTACAAAATTGTACTTCTTAAATATGCAATATGATAAAAAATAATTGATCAATCAATTCTATTTTTACTTCATTCCCATTGGGATAATTGAGCCTTACACCTAATAAACTTAGGTCCTTTGTGCTCCACTCAAGGGAAGGGAATCATGGAAATCTTGGCAAGAAATCCTATATTTCTTGGTTCCCACTTGGAAAAGTTCCAGAGGAGCTTTACTATCTATAGACTGACTATTCTGCGAGCTTAGGTAAAATGATTATTAGGTTAGAGAGGATTCGTTTGGCTAGAGATATAATTATTAAAATGATTGTCTGAAGAACTTGTTCCGCTGGGATTGGTTTAAAAAAATTGTAATTCATGTCTGGTGGAAATGATCCATCGACCCATGTATGGAAAAAAGCTTTGGAAGACTTGTTTTGGTTTTCTGAACTTGTTCTGTTTGGGATTGGTTTAAAAAATGTATTTTAATTGTGTGTGAATTCATTTGGCTAGAGATAAAATGATTAAAATGATTGTCGGAAGAACTTGTTCCGCTGGGATTGGTTTAAAAAATTGTAATTCATGTCTGTGGTGGAAATGATCCATCGACCCATTTATGGAAAAAAGCTTTTGAAGACTTGTTTTGGTTTTGAACTTGTTCTGTTTGGGATTGGTTTTAAAAAATGTATTTTAATTGTGTGTGTCAATCTTAGGAGATAAAATTGACTCGTTGACCACAGAGGGCATTGTCTCCCAAATTGGGGTGATTTCCTCTTTTGCATAGTCACTATTGTATAATTTTGGTTTTTGGGTTGTGTGGGCTAGTTAGCCTCGTATTATGTTTTTAATGTTTCCCGATTTTAGGGTTTGTAGGCTGTATAAAGATGAATAAAACAATACTAAGCCCCACTGCCTCTGTTGCTGTGTTAGCGAGGCGGTTAATGGGGTAGTGTGTAACCTATATCAGGGATTACAGTTCTGTTTGCTGGTGTCATGAAAAGCTTTGTTTAAAGCTGTCTTCATGAGCTACTTTGTTTCTCAATTCTGAAATTAATTTAAACAGTACTGAGCTCCACTGCCTCTGCTATGGTGTCAAGGCCGTGAATGGGTAGTGTGTAACCTATAACAGGGATTACAGCTCTGTTTTGCTGGAGTCTTGAAAAGCTTTGTTTAAAGTTGTTTTCATGAGCTGCGGTTGTTTCTCAATTCTAAAATTAGTTTTTGTTTGTAGACTTGGTTTTTACCTGAATAAACACTGATTTGTGCTATTTTCAACTAACGACGTGTGCTACTGGCAGTTTTTTGTTTGCAGGTGTTTTAATATGGTTTTATGGACAAATTTGTTTATTTTTTCTTAAATTTGTTGTTTTGTGTTTGCTGGTCTTTTCATATGGTTTCGAGGACAAATGTGTTTTCATTTAGTTTTTGTTTGTGTTTTCATTTTGCCTTTACTTATTTTGATCATAACATTACATTGTGATCATAACATTGTGGACATTTACATAAGCTTGATGTTTGTTTTTATCTTTATGGTTTCATATAAAGACGATGTTGTTGAAAGTTATTGTTGTAAAAATTATTTTGTTGTAATGGGCATAATGAAGAATTATGGTCTTTTCGTATGGTTTCAAGGACAAATGTGTTTTCATTTAAATTTTTGTGTCCATTTTCATCTAGCTTTTGTTTTCGTTTCGTCTTTTTTTTTTTATCAGACCATTGTGGGCATTTACATAAGCTTGATGTTTGTTTTTTTTGTTTCATATGAAGACGATGCTGCTGAACTTTCATGTTGTAATTATATTGGGGAATTGTGTTTCTATCTTCACTTTAAGAAGCCATACCCTCCTCATTCTGGATGGGTTGTTTCTTTTTATAAGTGGAATGCTTATTTAATGTTATTTATTTCCGTTGGTTGTGATAGGTCAATGCAATTTTAAGGGAATAACTTACTGATTTAAACTTATATGGTGTTTTTGTTATATAGAGGATGAATATCCCATGCAAGAAATTAAGTCCTTGTCATTCTGAGTGCTTTTTAAGATTTCATTCGAGCAATTTGGCCGAGTTAAATACCATGAAATTGAATGGATGTTAGGCTGAGTAGATGAATAATCGCATGTGCTGGAATATCGGTGTTATAGTTCCATTAGTTTATTATTTGTCCAATTTAATTGGAGTGGACATGCCTGACATTTGACCAGTTTTCTGTTTCTATTGGTTGGATGAGGAGAAATGCACTTTTTTAAGCTAATTCAATGAATTTAGGGATTTTACTCAAATTTACCTTATTACGGGGTTTGAGTTTCTACTAACTCTGATTAAAATCTTCTCAGACCAACTCAAAATTTAAAGCCTTGATATATTATCAGTGCCTCTAGACACGCATATTGAGCCAAATTTTCTTTTGAAAGGAGTCAATTTATATCAACTTTGCTTATAAGCTTTTAGTGTTTAGTGTTTTATTATAATGCATTGACATGAATAGTTCTGAGGGTTAGTTCATTTGGTCTAGAGTCAGATGTGAATTTATCATGTTTGTTTTTGGTCATGGGATTGGGGCTGATAGTTTACCATGCTTATTGTCTATGAAACATGGAGAAGTATTAGGAGGGTTTTCTGCAAGTACATTTTTTTGGAAAAATGCATTGACATAACAGTTGTGCAACTATCTATCTAGCTTTCCTTCCTATAAAAAAATTACTTCAATTAGTTGGTCACAAATGTGACAATATGAATTAGATGCAAGAGAATGACAAACAATATACAACCTGCTATGTAGCATTGAATGTTGTGGCAGAGGGTATATATGTTGTCAAATATGAATGCTATTCAGATCCAACTATGTATATACTACCTGCCGCAACTAGATATTGCTGGACGAAGAGAATCTTTTACATGAAAATTGATGAAGCAAATACAACTGATGATTTAACAGGAAATTTAAGTTTCAAAATCAAAACTTCTATGTCACATCACGGGGAATTTTTCTTTCAAATTTTTTCAATAGAAGCATCAATTAAGATTGTCTTAATACTTCATTTTTCAAATCTTAATTCTGGATTGCCTTGGCACAGCATGGGATTACATATGTTTCTCAAAATGATAAAAAAACAACTCTGGAGCTATTGTATTCATAAACTCCTAATTTACATTTACATCTTTTAGAATCAAATGGGATTACATATGTTTCTCAAAATGATAAAAAAACAACTCTGGAGCTATTTTATTCATAAACCCCTAATTTACATTTACATCTTTTAGAATCAAATATCATAAAATAATTTTTTCCCAAAATGAAAAAAATAAATAAATTATAGAAGCTATTTTATTCATAAACCCTTAATATACGTTTACATCTTTTAGAATCAAATATCATAAAATAACTCACTATAAATTGGAGTGATAGATCATGGTGAGGTCATGTCATTCAGAATATTTCAAACTAAATATCAAATGGGTTGTGGGCTGTGGGGAATTTGTTGATAAATATTTCAATTTCAATCGCGTGATCAATTGGTTTCTCATACTTGTGTGGCGTCCTTTATTGATGAACGTGCACGGGATTGAGTTTTGGGCTATCAAAGCTTGGAGTACTGCTGTGCGGATTACGCTCTAGATGATCTTGGCGTCTTTGATGGGATTTCTCTTTAAGCGTTCGCACTATTGAGCAGATTATGCTCTCGATATTTTTGTTTTCTATATTGAAATCCTACAGTATCAGGTTGACACATCCAACAAGTCTAATGGTCAAAGTTCGTAATAGTTCTACAAATATTTATTAATTCCATCATGGTTCTAAATTCTAAATTGTACTAGGATTGAGCTTGGACACAACTGAAATCACTATTTCATTCGTATATTCGAGCATCGATTGCAATAAAATAATGCTTTATCATTAGGTTGTTTTTCGTTTTAATTTCTCATGTCTCGGTTAGTCTCGTTTAGGAGCCTCTTTTTTAGAATTTGAACCTCTATAGTACATCTCCATCTTAAGTAAGTATTTTGAAGGGATATTGTTTAAATGTTACTAACGCACATCTCCATCTCAAGTATTTTGGAGAGATATTGCTTAAATGTTAATTGATAGTGCATTTTGTTACTCTTCTCACGTGGTTCAAATTCTTTGTGATGTGTAAGTAAACAAATTGTTGATAATTTAAGTATAATCTATTCTTGAGTTGTTAAACTAATATTCTTGAGTGGTTTTCTTGAGATAAGGTATTTGGAAAAGAATGATCTAAAGGACAAGAAACTTGGAAAAAAAGTGATTTTGAGAAAAAAAGAAGAATACTCAACGAATTGAAGGATTTCGGCTAAATGAAGGACAATGAATTCTTTTTTAATGATGAGTTGCTTGGATTTTGTCATCACCATAACTTTTTAATTACCATGGTTTGATATAATGTTAACATTCACTAAGCCTAGTGTTATGGCACAAATTTTATTAGTTAAAAAGGGATAAATTACATAATACACTAAGAGACAGTGTGTATATATTTTTTGTAGCTTTATAACATTGTGGGATAAATCATTAAAAATTTACTTGAGGATTAACACCATGACAAGGATGTGATGGGGTCAATCTCTCTTAGAAAATACATAACTCAAAGAATAATTTTATTATTTTTGAAGTTATGGTTTTTCTTAGAAAATAGATATACTTTGTCACATCTTTGTCATAGTAATTATCTTTGAGTTGGATGTTGAGATAAGGCTACAAAGGTTATATATACACTTATATTATGTCTCTTATTTATGTAATTTATCTTTTTTTGATCAATAAAATTTACATCTTAGGATGTAACATATTATTAGAGTGCTATGTGCTATGGGAATGATAAGGATATAGTGTTGATGATAAAATCATGGCAATGCATCTTTACAAAAGAAGACTCCAAAGTTCAAGCTTGGGTGTTTTTTTTTCATGAAACATCTTCAGAAAGGTATTTTTTTAATTAATTATCATTAGTAAAAGTGTTATCAATTTTGAAATATTGTGTTTTTAATAGAATTGTATTTGATTCTACAGTTTAATTATCTTTTTGAAGATCTACAATTTTATTTCTCTAAAAATCTTCTTAGATATAATTTTCTTAAATATAGGAAATTATAAATCACAAAGGAATTGAATCTTCAATTTTAGATTTAAAAATATCTATACGGTTAAAAATGTTCAAATATTTATATAAATCTAGCTATTTTTTTTTAATCAAGTCATTGTATTAGTGTTATTTTTTGGGACTAATATGGTTTGTTGGTTGGCAGCGAACAATTCCCTATTGTGGTTCGAAAGGGAGAAGAAGTTGATTAAAACTTTCGAGAGTAGCTTCAAGTTGTATGCCCTTGACAACATCCTTGCCTTGTGGCTTTTGTGCTTCTTTTCTTGATCTTTAGCGTTTTCCCATGTTAATGAGAATCTTCCAAAATGGAGTGATAGAATTTTTTTTTGAAGCAATTTATGTTGAAAAATACAACTTCAATCCAATTAATGTAGTTGGTAACTTTGGTTTAAGAAAGTTGACCATAGTACCAGAGGCAAGTGATGTGCATCATGTAATAAGCTAATGATTTACAAATTGCTTTTTTTTGTTTTATCAGTAGGATGTTGAATAATGTGGTATCCGATAGATAGATAGAGGATGATTGGTACACATCAATCATTGGCTGGAATAATGTTGATACACTTGGTGGCCATACTTGTGAATGTTGGTCAAGGGAATTTGAGCCACTTGTGCCAGACAGGGGGGAAATCTAAAGTTTTCAGTCAGGTTTCAAGTTTGATATGTCTGGGAACAAATGATCAAGTATGCAACCTAGTTCGTGGTATGCCACCCTGTTCAACCATGGTTGTTGATATGGTTTGTGGTAATCCTAAAACCATTCATAGTTTTTGGAGCCTTGAGCTCTTGATAGTTTGCGGTCAGCTTAAAACCACCAATTGAGTAGAAGACATGAAGTGCTCCTTGTTATATTTTCAGATTTTTGAGCTTTGAACTCTTGTTAGTTTATGGTCAACTTAAAACCATGCCATTTAGTAGAAGACATCATCTTCTGGTAGACATTCGGTTTGTGGTCATCTCGAAACCACCAAATGAGTTTGTGGTCACCCTTAAACCACCAATTTAGTACAATACATCAGTTTCTACTATTTTTCCAGGGTTTAGAGAGCATCTTCAACCAACCCTCTAAATATTTGTTTGACACATGTGATTGTCAAGTAGTGGCAGTTTTTCAGGCAAGAATGAACTTATGATTAAGGGGGGATGTTAAAAACCCTAATCAGGCAAGAATGAACTTATGATTAAGGGGGGATGTTAAAAACTCTAATCATAGTTTGTTGGTTTACCTAACTGTTATATAGTTACATGACAGTTATGGTCTTTTTGTATTATATATGTACGTCTATGTACATGATTATTTTCTCATTGATGAATATAGAGTATGCTTTTTCTGTTATAATTTATTTATCTCTGTTCATCATGGTGTCTTGATTACTTCAGTGATTTCCATTATGTTTTTGTTGTTTACTTCATTATGAATCTAACAAATATTGACTTGAATAGTGTGGTATCAAATAGATAAAGGATGATTAATACATGGTGTATAATTATCTCCTCGTACCATATGTATTTGGAGTTTATACAATAAAAAATCCATTCCCAAAAGAAGATTGTTGTTTTTTTAACCAATCAAATAAACTTTTAATATTTTGCTATCAACTAAATTCACTAAATTCGTTATTTGACAGTTCCAACTCTTACTCGTAGTCTATGCTCCACCCAATTTGATTTTCACATTTGTTCATACGTCCTTTCTATGGATTTTTATTAAATGTTGAGTAATGTTCACCTTTTAAGGGGCACTCATTAAGGAATTTGTATAGACATTTGAGATTTGTCACATTTCAAAATGTGGGTAGAAGAATTTTGGCAAACATATTTGGAACACTTCACATCTCCCTCAATATATAGTGTTGCGCAGTAGTAGGAAAGTATCGATTCTCATGAAAGTTTTTTAAATGGCTTTTCCATCCCATTTTTTAATTTTTGCTTCATTTTAATTAGAAATATTCTACATTAGCTTATTTTTTTGAATTTTGTTGCAACAATCAACTTTGTATTTTATAATGTTCATCATTTGAAGCTTTGAAAGAATAGCTTGTTGCTTTTTCTTAATCTATAATAAATCCTTTCTATGGATTTTTATTAAATGTTGAGTAATGTTCACCTTTTAAGGGGCACTCATTAAGGAATTTGTATGGACATTTGAGATTCGTCACATTTCAAAATGGGGGTAGAAGAATTTTGGCAAACATATTTGGACCACTTTATATCTCCCTCAATATACAGTGTTGCGCAGTAGTAGGAAAGTATCGATTCTCATGAAAGTTTTTTAAATGGCTTTTCCATCCCATTTTTTAATTTTTGCTTCATTTTAATTAGAAATATTCTACATTAGCTTATTTTTTTGAATTTTGTTGCAACAATCAACTTTGTATTTTATCATGTTCATCATTTGAAGCTTTGAAAGAATAGCTCGTTGTTTTTTCTCAATCTATAATAAAAGAAATTTAAGTTGGAAAGCATTCTTATATCTAATATTGATCCGAAAGTGAAATGCATATTGATATGCTATGTTCATTGTCTCCCTTTTTGACACAAACTAGAGAGTTAACAAATCTAAAAAACAACCATTGGCTTGCTTCAATGGTTAACATAAGTCTGCAAATTCCTAAAGAACTACAAATCTTCCCACAATGATTGGCTAGCTCCTTGCATGCAAATAGAAGACAAAATATTCATAGGTTTTGAAATGCCAATTTTCATTTTGTAAATGACACATAATAAAATAAATGCATGTGCATAACGTTCTAAGGTTTATCTATTTTAAACCTATTTTTGGCAATATAACAAATATGTTAAATCTTGTTCAAAAAGGAAGTTCTTTAGGGCATATTAATAATATTGTAATTGAAGTATTGAATGAGAATGCTCATTTTAAAAATGGGTATGTTCATTTCTTGAAGTTTATTGTGTCAAATTTTGAAAGTTTAGCAAAACTAAAAATTATTTTGTTCCTTGTAATCGAAGCATTGATAAGAGTTAGATACTCTATTGAGGCTATAAGAGAGTCAATGCCACGATCCTATAACACTTTTGTAGTGTGTAGTATTTCTTGTGCATGATACTTTTCATTTTCTTGATTGTGTGGACTTGTCAAGCAAATTGGTAAACATATACACAATTCAGAATAATTGGCTGGACTCGAGAACTATAAAGGTAAGAGGCGTCACATGCGAAACATATTAATTTATAATGAGTTGTAGAAAGATGTATGTAGTGGAGATACAACTCTAATTAATCTTATTGATGTCAAAGATTTGGTGAAATTGGAATTAAAATATGAAAATGCATACATTTGGTGAAATTGGAATGAACAACATTTTTTTGAAACATTACAAATCACTAATAAATTGGAAAACCAAACTTTTGATTCTCTTAGTGATTTGTTGATTCAACATGACAAGATGTTTGGTAAAACAGATTGAGGAAGGTATTCTCTCTACTGACTAAAGAAAAGGAGAAAACTCAAGAGGAAGAGGCACTTACAATGATAGAGTACCAAAGAAAAATGTAATTAAAATAAAAATACAAGAGGAAGAGGCTCATACAATAAAAATTATGAAAAAAGATTTAATGATTTTGAATGTGTTGAAAATTTTTGTGGATTAAGTGACCACGAACACCTTGATGAGAAATGATTATGAAGATGACTGGATATTAGATACAAATGTTATATAGCATATGAGCTATAGAAAAAATTACTTATGGAGATATTGAGATGTGGAAATTTNAAAATGTATTGGGGGGAATTATTAAATAAAATTTATTATGAGGGTGGGGGTTGGGAAGATTATTAGAGAAAATGTATTGGGGGAATTATTAGAGAAAATGTATTAATACATTTTCTCTAATAATTTCTCCCACCCCCATTTATGATCCCTCGTATATGAGGGTGGGGTTAGGGATGAGGGTGGGGGTGAAATATTAGAGAAAACATATCATATATGAAGGTGGGGATGGGGGAAAATATTAGAGAAAACATCCTCATATTATATGAGGGTGAGGGTGCGGGGTAATATTAGAGAAAACATATGACAATACATACTCAAGAAAAATGTTTAGTTGATTTTTCCAATGTTTGGTATTTCTAACATTTAAAAGAAATATGTTGTCATTGGTTCTCATAGGACAAGGAGGTTATCAAATTATCACGAAATATGGTTGGATCAAAATCAATTCAGTGAAACACAATTTCAAAATAGTAATGAACAGATATGAAGATGGAAAACTTTTGAGGATACAAGACATACTTATTCCTCACAAATAAAACTTTGCAACATTATTGGATTTATCCCTTGGCTCCTTAAGATTATGGTATTATAGATTTAGTCATTTGAATTTGAAGAGCTCAAGTTGAAGAGATAGTGTAAGGATTACCTATTTTCAAAAAGGAAATTGCAAAATGTG
>SNQJ01S0022616.1:92957-103632 GCA_010110895.2 Picea sitchensis
CACATAAACATTTAAAAGAAGCATGAACTTGACACATAAAACCTCTTGCATAACTAAGACATTGAGCAAGGTCCTGAAGTTTATTTTAATGGAGTAGAGGGTGCTTGCATAGCATAACAAGTCAGCCCCCTATTTTCAGATCAGTGTAACCCTCATAAAGGTGTAGCTCCCAAGTTGAATACTCGAGTTCTCATATTCCACCTCCCTGAACTCTTGAATTATGAATCTTCCAAATTAAATTACTAGATTAGAATCCACATGTATGTCTCATAACCTCATTGTTGGATATCAATCCACATGTATGTCTCAAAAACCTAATTGGGGATAATTATTGAGATCCACAAACTATTGAACTATCTAGGTCACCATCCATATTGCATTGTATCTACATTAGATCCCTTCCCTTTTTCAAAGTGTGGGATTCATAAAGTGCATATAATACTCTTTCATCAATAAGATCATCATCATTGCCAACATTTTGTGGATCTTCAACAATGGATACATTAGTTACACGTGGTTTGTGTTTTTTCTTTGAATGTCATTGGCTTAAAATATACAATTACAACCTACATGAGCCAATTTTTTGCAATATTAACATTCCATATCTCCCTTGTATTTAGCGAATATGATACAATTGTATCTTTGTTATAATGTAGTCTTAGGCTAAGTATCACCTTTTGTATTGCTTGCAATGGTTCTCTTTTCTTAAACTAAGAGAATTGAAATCATCTCTTCTAGATTTTGAGAAAACATACTAGTGAATCCTTAATTAGGCTCTACTAAAAATAGTCCTTATTAGGAAATTATGCTTCCATGCTAAACCTAACAGAAGAGAGGAAGATAGATTTAAGCTAGTAAACAAATGACAAAGAAAACACACAATAAACATAGATTTGACCCTAGAAACCCAAATGGGAAAACCAACATTCCTTGAGCATCTTTCTCTCTTGTTTTCTTATTCATTCAGAATAAAAGGTTACATGCCTAACCTTGGTATACACCTAATACATAATCAATATCATACCTTCTTGCTTCACACAAGGACAACCCTGTAACCAAATCGACTTACATCTACATGAGCGACAATCTATTTCCTTTCATTGGTAGGAACATCCAATATTGATCATTACAACATCTTAAAAGGATTAGATACAATATTGCAACACACCTTATTTATAGGATTTACAGTAGGAAAAATCGTAAAGAAAGGTGCCCAAAAATAGTTACAGATCCATGTAGATCATTGACTAAAAATCCTGTGAATCTTGAGATTCTGTTATAGTCGAATTCCATTCGGATTACCTGATCCAGATTTTATGAGCATAACGAAATGACTAAAGATTATTAATAGGTGCTTAACACAAAATAATAGAGATACAATAAAACTAGTTTTCTATTCAATAAGGAAATAAGCTGAAACTGTAAAATGCAGCAGAAACAAGCTTGCTAAAATGGTGGTGGCTTATCTCTGAGAAGAGATGTGATGGCTACGCTCATTCGCAAGAAGATGATTACAATGAGGATTTGAAGGCCTTTTTACAATAAACAAGAATGCCCAAAACCCTAGACATCCCAAAACCCTAGACATCCAAAAACCTAACCCTAGGAGATGAAGCGCCAAAAGTCATGTGGGCCCTGTTTGAGTAAGTTAGCACATCAACTTCTTGAGGTCGTAACTTTTTCATACGATCTCTGTTTTAGGCGTATGATAGCCTGTTGGAAAGGTATTGTCGATGAGATTCATTTTGGGGGCAGTATTGAAGGAACTTCCACATTTCTCCCCATTTTCCCAAAAAACATTGTTTAGGGCCTCAAAACGACTCCAGAAGTGAAAACTGCTAAAAATAGTAAATTACCAAAATTGCCAGAAAACTGTTTTAAGCCAGTTGGAAAAGGTGGGTGGTCACCGATATCTACCTGGATCATTACCAATCGACTACTAGTAGAACTTCATTCAATCTTTAGTTGGTTTCCACATGACCACTTGTTAACCTCTTGTCGGTTGACGTCTTTGACTTGCTATTGATTACTTCAACTTTGAATTTGCTCGGTCGATCGACCTCGACCTTCGAATTTGACTCCTATTCGATCCATCTCGACTCGAATTTCACAACAAAGAATATAACAACCCAAAATTTTCCCACTTGTTGTCTTCTTTGCTGAATTGGGAGTTTCCTGAACTTTTGTTTACAGACCCAGGGAAACAAATACCATTTCCTCTTTTCACCAAGAGAACTTCACAAAACTCACACTCATAGCATTCACGTTGCCTCTTTTCCAATTTGTATACTTTCTCCAACAACACCTTGTTTCTTTCCACCATGTATCTCATGAAATGGTATTGTAAATCAATATGATTAGTATTAGAATGGTAAGCTAGGTTCTTTGCCAGAAATATTACGCTTTGAATGTTGCAACTTATCTTCATAGCTCTATGCTCAAACCTGATCCCTGAAAACAACTGTTGCAACCATATTGGTTCTTTGTCTTGATGAGTGGCTGCCATGTATTCAACTTCTGTTGTTGACAAGGCTACGACCACTTGTCACTTACTCATCCAACTGATTGCTCCAATGAACATCTTGAACATATATGAACTGATTGATGTTCGTCGATCTAGATCTCCAGCCCAGTCAACATCAACAAAGCCATGTACATCTATTTCACTGTCATTTCTAGGATTCCCTTGGTATCATATAACATAGTATTTTGTGCCAAACAAATACCTAAATACTCTCTTGACAACCGTCTAGTGCTCTTTTCTAGGTGTCAACATGCATATGCTCAACACTCCCACTACACTTGAAATGTCTGGTCGAGTTAAAACCATTGCATACATTTTATTACCAACAACACTTGCATTGGTAATACATGCCATATCCTCTATTTATTCCCATGTCTTTGGACACTGTTTAATAGTTAGATTTTCTCCCATAGGAATTGGCACCTTTATAGGTTTGCAATCCTACACGTTGAAATGTTTCAAACTTGTTTCAATATAATTATTCTAATTCAACCAGATATTTTTAGCTTCTCGATCTCTCTTGATCTCCATTCCTAGAATTAAGTTTGTTGCACCAAGATCCTTCATTATGAACTTGGAGGATAGCTGCTTCTTCACCTCCTTTATTGCATCGATGTTGTTTCCGATCAACAACATGTCGTCGACATAGAATTTTACATATACGAAACTCCCACCTTCTTTCTTGGATTATATGTAATGATCAACTTCGCTTCTCACAAATACCAAACTAAGGATGTATGTGTCAAACTTTTGATACTGTTAGAACAAATTTAGAATTTTAAAATTTTAATTTCGAAACCTTTGTTTTTACCTTTTAAAATAAAATGAAAATCAACCAAAAAATTAGGAGAATTGTTTTCTTTTTCAATTAAATAAATACATATTTGTTATATATCGATAAGGAGCTTTAAATATTATCCGTTGATTAGTTTTTAGCTAAACAGATCAAACAACTCTTTTGTTTTCGAGATTATAAAGCTGCACGAATTTTAAAAGAAAGCTTCCAACAGTTACTTGGAGACTTCGCACTTTGGGAGTTTCAAACCATATAAAGAAAAAAAATCCCGAAGTTACAAAGCTCCGAAGTCTCGAAGACGGTTTTCTCGCGAAAATCTTCTAATCAGATCCATGGATGATTCATAGGACACCTGTCATAAAACCTTATCCTGGGCTGACACGTGGCATTCATTTTTATCATTTGTGACAGATCATTCGCGTGATTTTAGGTCACATGTGTCACTCATATTTTTTTGACACGTCATTAAATATGACGCCATCACTGCCACGTCACTCCAAGAGATTTTCCTTCGGGAGGTAAATCAAAGGATAGGTTTAGGACTGCCGAAGTACCAAAGTGCCGAAGCATTTGATATAATAATGAATAAAAAATGTTTAAAAAACTAATAAAACATTAAACAAGTTTAATTAATCATAATTAACTATCAATTAATTACTCCACGAATTTGCACTTCAGGAGATTTCCGTTGTTCTTCATTCAAAACCTCCGAATGCCAAAGTTCCTAAGTACTTAAGGCTAAAAGTATTTTAAAACATGATTAATTAAAACATAAAAATGATTAGTTGGTGATTAGACGCTCTAGCAATTTGGCCTTCGGAAGATTTCTGTCATCCTACATTCAAAATCCCCGAATGTCAAATTGCCAAAGTTTAATTGCATTTACAGCTGGGCGACGTTAAAGATTTGGATAAATATTGCGATTTCCACGTAATAAATTCCATAGATTTTTCTTAATAATTACTTTGTCAGTAGATTAATGTGAAAATTAATAGACTTTAATAGTTTTATGAATAGAGATAATTTCGAACTTCAAACCATTCTTCCATTTGCAATCAGATTTTTCACATCTAGTGTTGAGATCTTATAGGTTTTTTTCTTCTCACAGGAGGGTTAACTTCATGGCACCGAGCAAAGAAGGAAAGAAACCTGATTCATCTACTGAGGATTCTAACCTAAACACTGATATTCTCTCAGACACTACTACTCGAATCACGGATGCTATCAAAACTTGGAAACCTGTGTACGACATATTGGAGCACGAAATTCTTCTCTGTCCTGATGATTCAACCAAAGAAGAGAATTAATCATTCTCAACTAAGCTTAGGTTGGTGGCTCAGTTCGAATTACACAAGGTTTCTGCTCAACCGAGGATAATGCCTTATAATGACATGATAAGCAGGGCCATGGACCATATGGACATCCCAAATAGAAGCATCTTCAGTCACCAAAAGACCTATGTTAGATCCTTTCGACCAAAAGATATACAAGTAATGTATAAATTATCCTCTGAACCTAAATAAACTTATAATTCATTATTTATATTGCGTTTCAAGAGGATGGAATGCACTCAGTATGGTAGAACCAACCATTATATAATCAAAACCTGGTGGGGTAATACATCCAAATTCATAACTGATGCTCATGGCATGTATTCCACAACATCTTTCTATGCTCACATTTTGTACATCACCATGATGCTCTGCCGATTATTCAGTAGGAAAAATCTCGCACATTTTACAGTGGAATGGGTTTCCATAATCAATGAAGTTGCCGAGGGTTATACTTTTAACTGGACAAAAATGTTATCAAATAACTTATCCAAGGAGGTTTCCAAGTATAACGCATTGAAATCTAGAGGACAACATGCTCCCTTTTATATGTCTACATACATCATGGACATAATCTGTTTTATGACTCCTTTTCCGCTCATGAACTGGAGTTGGACCCTAGCTAGTTTTGAGCCCATACATTTTTACCACTCAAAGCTATGGGAGGAAAATTTCAAAGTTTTATTTTATGAAATTTGTCACAATGTAGTGATATCCATTCATGTGGCTATCTACAGACACCCTCTTCCAAGAATCTGAGAACAGATTACGGGAAATTTGGGCGCAATTGTAGATTGGTATATTGAAGAAAATTTCTCCTACATCAGAGTATTCAGTTGCTTTGTCTCACCCCATTCCATTCCCAAATTATTACCTCGTAGATTGGTGTGTAGATAAGTGGCTTATCAAATAGTGGGATGAGGAATTACCAAATATTTGAAAGCAACACATAAAAAGGTGTGGCCAACTTTTCCCATACAGTTGGGCATGTTCACATTATTTGATTTTGGTCATACAAAATTTGAGGCTTCAACTTTGGAAGATGTCAAATTGGTTGATATCGAATACAAAAGGAAGGATCCTCATAGGCTATTTGAGAATCATTTAGCCCAGTTCAATATGAAAATATACATACATGAAGATTCCCCCTATGACGATGTTTTCAGGGGAGTTAGATCTTAAGATGAAGTTGAAAACATATTACAAAATCTACCTCCATATCAACAGGTTGGCTTCCTCAACTTTTAGAAGCACAGAAGGAACAACCTGCCAAAGATTTTGCAGGGAGAAGCAAAGCCTATTTCATCCTCACAGGAAACAAGAACTACTGAGCCCCAACAAATATTGACCAAGAACAAAGTTACATAAGTAGTGAAGAATACATATGTATTATCTAAAGAGGTGAAGACATCAATACCAGGTAAGAATGATAAGAAGTGATTAGCGTACTTTGAAGCTTTCATTAAGCATGGACATGCTTTTCCCCTTTCATCACCAACTACTACTACTGTTATCCAAAGTGTCACAAGTACAAAAAAATCCACTGCACTCACTTCCCACATTCCTTCATTAACTCCTATAGCAACAAGTTTTGAAGTTCCCATTTAAGAGGTTATTCATATAGATGACCTCACACCTATTCTTTTTGAAGAGATGCCTCCATCAAGTTTCTTTTTCAATAAGAAAATAAAAACCATCATTACAAGAGAATCTCAGTAGAAGGAGGGAGTGATTACTAAGAGATATAAAACGATATATGATGGACAGGGAAAAAATGACCCTGAATTTGCCAAAGGAGTTGTAGATTCATTAGGATCCTTTGCCATGACCAACCAATGGTCTGTGGATAATCTTACAAAACAACTGCAACAGAAGTGTCTCCTGGTTGAATAGTTGCAAAATGAGATGTAATAAATAAAAAAAACTACCATAAGTAAAATGAATTTTGACATGGAGCAAACTAGACCGGATTATCAACAACAGATGAAGCAGTTGCAGGAGGAACTAGATGTGAGTGTCCAGGATTTACAGACAAGAAACTCTATTCTTTCTCAATGAGACAGTGCAATAGGACAATTGCAAACCCGAATAGATTTACTAGAGAGCACAAGAATAGATAACGTTGTATTTAAAAGGAAAGAATCCGAGATTAATGAAAAACTGGAAACTGTCCAACATAATTTATATCAAAGTATGCATCTAATTCAGAAATATTATCAAATGGTGAATAATTCCCTGAAGAATATTCATGAGAAAGAAAAGGAAGCTTGTATAGCGAGATCAAAGTTCCAGGAATTTATGGTATGGAGACAAAAAATCAATATTCCTGGGCTTGCCCCTTTTTCACAGTATGAGCAGGTAAAAGGGTAAATGGATTTAAAATCTTGGGAGACAAACCTTGAAGAAAGTAAGAAGCTGGCTAGAGAAGCAACATATTCTTGTCTCAACACCCTTTCTGCTGTAGAGTTGGAATTGGTTGATCTCAATAGTAGTGCTATCCCTGATACACCGGGTCAGATTGAGATTGAAAAGAATAAAGATAATTCAAAGAAAAATAAGAAAAGTATACAAAATACCGTCCATTAGATAAATCAGGTTGATTTGCAAAAGATAAATGATCTGTCGGTAAAACCAAATTTGCAACACCAATCTACAATCGAGGTAGTCATCAAGATTCAGGAAACATTACCATTAGTGCATAAAAAGGTGTTTGCATTCAAATTGGATGAGAATGTTGAACCTTCCATATCTGTTATAGCATTAATGGAAATGTGTGCTCAGTTCAATGAATATAGAAAATCAAGCACATCCATGAGAAAATAAAGGAGCTAATGAAGTGACACTAGATCAAGCATATCTCAGTAAAATCTACATTTTGTTGTTCAATTTTGATTGTACTCCATAGTTAGAGAGGAAAATGTGGAATGCCTAACTACTTTTATTTAACACATTTTTGTATAAATAAACAGATCACAAATCTATTCCTGACTTCTTCTTGCTGAATGTAAAAAAGAGAAATTTTTGAATATCAATACAAAGAGAAGAGAGAGATTCTAAGTCTCATTACTTTGAGTTATGTTCTTTCCTTGTACTTACATTTACTTCTTATGATAGCTTCTTTCTGTGGCTCTTGAAGATTGAAAGATTACAATTTAGTAGTACATCTATTGTGATCTTGATACATCGGAAGTCCGTTCAGTTAAAATTTTTCCTCTGTTCTTACTGTGAGTAAAACATGACCTATAATATGTGCGATTTTCTGCATTTTTAATCATATGTCAAGGACATATCTTCTACTTTTCTTCTACTACGAATGAGGTAAGATTTATCTGTAATTAATACCTTACTTTATTCTAACAGTTTTGTGAATCATTTCAACCCCACATCAAAATTAAAATTATGACTCAGAGAAAGAGATGTTGCCTCTGTGTTTTCTTATCATAAATTTCATTTGAAGTTGCATCTTATAAAATTGAAGGTAGAAGAAAGCATTACAAAAAAAATTTCATTTAATCTTTGATGCCTGACATTATTCTTCGAGCCTAGAATGAATCTCAGGAACACCATCTTTTTGGCGTCGTTGTCGAGGAACGGAGAAACATAATCATTTATTCCCTGGGAAAATGACAAGGTTTAGTTTCAATTTTTGATGGTGAACAAATATTGAACACAAGGGTAAGGTTCATTTTTATCTTTCACTTGGCGACTCCATCATAGGAAAAATTGGCAACCGGATGAAAAAATACCAGAAAAAACCCAGACGAAAAGCAAACCACGCCAGTTTCAGATACTGAAAAATTGTTGAAAATTAAGGGATATCTCAAGAAAACTTCTACATCAACAGGTAAAATCTATCAACCCAATGTTACTGAAGTTAGTGTTAAAATTTCAGCAGAAGAAGTAAGTTCTAAACAAGTACATCAAGAGCCTCTTTCTGCAGAAGCCCCAACTAATAATCCTGAAGTTAAGATAGAAAATCCGGAATAAGTAGTTTCTGATAAAAAAAATATGATATAAAGGGAGAAATTGTCTAGACTACCCCTATTTTGTTGATAGACACTTTTACCACTGAAAACAAATAATTTTCTTCACTCTGCAATATCATTTGTGCACAACTGATTCTTAGTCTTCCCGAAGTAAACATTTGTGTTTCCAAAGACCTTGAAGATCACTCTTTATACTCATATCCATCTCGTATCACTTCTCCTATATATCTATCTAGCAGATCTGAAAGGGCAAGCTCTAGTTCTCATTTCCCACCTTATTTTGATTTTACATCTCTTTCACGAGATCCATCACCTTACGATTATTTAGCTGAGCTACATTCTCACCTTCTTGAAGCAATCAAAGGTCTAGTACATTATTCTTTTGAAATTTTCAATAATTTTCAGTATAGTCCTCGAATTTCTCTTCCAAGACTTTCAATGGCTGGTGCTAGAGGTGTCGGAAGTGGTGGTGTTGGTGGAAATATAAATATACCAATACCTCCTCCAAGGGTATTTAAAAAAGTTGCTGCTAGATATGAACCCTTAGCTCTTCTTGCTGTCATGCATCATTTACCTGATAATTACATGAAGAGCCTACCAAAATTTACAGGTGAAGGGGATTTAACAACCACATAGCATATAATGTTTTTTGATCAATTTGCTAATATCCTTGGTATTGAACATGAAGAAGTTTACATGAGACTTTTAGTACAAAATTTTGAAGGGCAGGTTAAAACTTGGTTTAGAGGACTCCTTGAGGACTCTATACCATCATATAATGATTTAGAGACTTCCTTCTTAAGACAATGGGGTGAGAAAAAATATCACCTATATTACTTAACTGAATTCAAAGCTTTAAGAAAGAAAACATCTTAAACTGTTTTAGTGTTTATTCAAAGATTCAACAAGATTTATAACAAAATTCCAGTTGAAGTAAAACCTTCACAACCAACTACAAAATTTACTTTTGCAGGGGCCTTTGATTCTGATTTCTCTTTACTTTTAAGAGAAAAAAGAGTTGGAATACTAGATGACGCTATTGAAATTGAATCAAATATGATGGACTCAGGAATGTTAAAAACAAAAGTAGAGATGAGAACAAGAGAACCTACGTGGTTTAGAGAACAAACAGGGCCCTCTGGTTCTGGAAAAAACACTACAGCAAAAAAAATAGATGAAATGGCTAAAATTATAAAAGATTTATCAAACAAAATTTCCAGGATGGAAATGGAAAAAGAAAAATCAAATCCATATGAAAGAAATCAATTTATAAGAAACCCTAATTCAAATCCTCAGATTCAACAAAGGCAAATCAAGAATGAGGATCAAAATATTCAAGCTCCTTTTAAAATCGAGAATCTCATATAGGGAGATGAGGTTCAAGATTATGATGAATTAGATGAAGATCTAAACAATCTCAGTGACGATGATGTTGAACCTCACTTAACCAAACAAAATTATGAGAGATTTGGTATCTTTATTTGATGATGACCAACATATCAACAACTTGGGAGACTCTACATATAAGGGGCTTGCTGATTCAATAATGGATGAACTTAAAAATAAATATGATTTGAGGCCAAGAGAAAAGAGTCCCACCAATAATCCACCAAAAAATATCTTGTCACGAAACAAAGCAAATGAGGCAATGGTTTCAAAACCACCCATTGAATGTTGATTAAGGTTGGTTGTCATTGATGTCAACCCTTGAAGAAAGCCCCGTAACACAAAGGATTGGGTAATGGACCCAATATTGTTTGATGTAAATATGAATCATTATTTTTTTGTCATGGTTGATGAGAAGTAAATATGGATGAACTCCAAAGTGGTCCCCTTATGGTGAAAGCCCTCACGGGAAGACGCTTTGTGGAGTAAGGGAACCCATGCTTAATTGTGGAATAATGAGATGAAGGAAAGTGATTTTGTCAGGGAAAATATCCTATATGGATAGTGCTTGTCATTTCATTTCCAGTGGTATGTGGAACATCACATAATTCCTCACGGTTAGAGAGTTATGGCCATGAGAAGTTGGAGACCC
>SNQJ01S0022616.1:112582-126383 GCA_010110895.2 Picea sitchensis
CATCCCATACCCATTACATATTCCCAAAAAGGACCCAAAAAGGGGCCGAGATCCCGCGATCTCTGCTTCGACTTGCGCTTCATCTTCGACAGGCTGTCGAAGTCCAAAATAGGTCAACTTGACCAAGGATCTCCCAAAACTTGGTCAAGGGCCAACAGACCCCTAATACTCACCTCTGACTCGTCCCGAGTCACTCTGGTCTGACTAGTTCTGCTTCGAAATCCTCGAGTTGCTTCGACTTGCTGCTGTGTTACAGCCTCCTGTTCAACGAACTCTTGTATGAATACATCGTTGATAGGTCCCTCTAGATGCTGTTCAACTATAGTGACAACCTTCTCTAGATCTTCTCCTTGGCCTTCTACCTCTGTAAAAAATTTATAGGCCTTGTCTTGTACGGGTTGGAGACTCTTAGTGACCTCCATAACTCTGCTTTGGATAGTATGGATTTGCTGCTATGCAGTGCATTGCTCTTGGGAGCGCTTCATTCTTTCCACAAATGACAGGGACTTCAGCTGCTCCTGTATCTTTTCGGCTTGATACTTCACCTCTTGGAGCTGTGACTCCAATGCCTTCAATTTTGGGTTCTTCGTGAGTTGTTCATAGGTCTGGGCACTGGGATCAGTGAGTTGCTTACATTCCAGGGTAAGAGCCTTTAGCGTTTCAACTGTGCTCCTGGCGGTTGCTTCTCTTTGGTCTCTTACATTTTGTGGGGTCTCAGGTATAATGCGTAGCTCCAAATATGCTATGCATTGCTGTAGTTGCTGGATGGATTCTGCGAGCTGGTTCACCTACTGTGTAACTCGGTCTTCTGCCTTGATTTCTAAGACTATCACAGAGCAAAGTTCTCTATTGATCGCTTCTTTTACTTCGAGTTGCTGCGAGAACAACTGTTCCTTTTCTTGCTATAGTTGTGCTTTTTCTTCATCAAACTTCGCTTGGAGAGTAATCTTTTCCTATTCTGCAACACTGCATTTCTCTACGAGTACTCCTTGTACTTGTGTCAAAGCCTGGGTGGCTTGCGCTATTTCTTCCTGTGCTCGTCGAAGGCGAGCTTCGACTGTCTCGGCTATGCAGTGGATTTGAGCTGGCTCATCTCCCAATTATGGTTCTCCTAGCGCAGTGGAGACTGCACGGCTGGACTGTAGGGCTTGCTGTACCCCTCGGAGTTCAGTCTCAATTCGATCATACATCTCCTCTTGATTTGCATCTTGTTTCTATGCTATTTTTAGCGAAGCATTTTACAGGGCTTCTATGAGGAAGTAGAAATCATCGGAGGTGAGAACAGTCTGCATCTTGGTCATGGTGGCCTTCGATTTCTTCCGGGAGGAAGGTTTTAGAGGTGAACCTTTCCTCTTCTTCAGGGGATCAACCTCATCTCCTTGATTATGTTCAACTTCTTTGTCATTTAACTCTTCGCCATCACCTCCTTGCTCTGGTGATATGGAAGCAGTCTTCACAGATGCACTGTCTAATTCTTGGACCTCTTCGGTCTTCTTTGTCTTGTTGGGTCTGGGTGTATCCTACGCAGTTTCTAGGCTGTCGATGTCAGATATCTCCATAGGGTCTGCTGGAATAAGGAGGTCCGTCGACCATTCCTTTTTGATCTCCTCTAAGTCCTCCTCCGTCACTTTATAGTAGGACTGAAGCTGTTGATTTGTTCGTCGATGCACATTGTGATGTAAATAAAATGCTGATCTGCGCTGAACTTCATCAAAGGCTTGAACCAATGTAGAGTGTTCAGAGTCATGTGAGGCTTGGACTGGATGGATATCTTCAACTGATTGTAGTAGGTATGAAAAAAAACATTTAACTGCCACTATTTATTCATATCACTTGAATACCATAGTGTACTGAACTTTGCAGCCAATGGTTCAAATGGCTCGATGTCCGGGAAGGTCGTACCTTCTGACATCTCCTAGGAAATAAAATATATAAGTATCAAGAGCCATCTGAAATGAAATTCATATCCTTGATCTTATGTTTCTCTGTAGTCGAGTTCCAACTGGTTCACCAGGTACTTCGCCCAGTTCATGTGAAGGCCTTCCATGCACTTCCCTCCGAGGTCGACTACAAAACCGGTGACTTGGGTAGGTCGGTTATTTCATACTAACTTCCCTGCAATCAACTGATAGTTGAGGTGCACTACGCCACTCTAGATAGAAGCTACCTTGTAGCCTCGCGTGCCCTTCTCGACATCATCGTAAGTGTCCTTGATCTTTTGTGCTAGAGCACGATCCATGTCTTTTTCGGGGTAAAACTCTTATGGATTAGGTCCTTGCATAATAAAGCCCGTGATCTGATTGATCAGTGTCAGATCAACTGTTATGTGGCGGTTGAGCCACAAATAGCCACCATGGTAACAAGACATCAGTAGCTTGACACATGTATTCACCTTTTGGTGTCTTCCGAAGTGGGGAATCTTCATGAAGTTCAGTAAGGTGGACTGCGCGAGGTTCATAGTCCACGACTGGGGGATCATCTTCAAATTATTTCCCTTAGTTTTGGTCAGGTACTTATGTGGGCTGAGCATGTTATAGACTTTGCGATCTCCGAGGTTGAAGTCACTAAACTTCAACGCTGCAATCTTATCTTGGTMTGCTCTAACTGCGTGTATCCCCTTCGGGAGGTATGCCATAACCAAGGTGTATTCRAAATATCTGGGCACACTGTCTCGATTTAATGCACTGCTCARGGGTKGAATATAGGTGGGTAATATGGTTGAGATCACTTTKGCATTCGCTAGATCATCCCTATGCTTGGTTCGCTTTTCATCTGATGGCTGGGAGGGTTTGGATCCATGAGCAGTGGATGGAGAGGATGACGGTCCTCTCATTAATGATGYTTGTACACCTGTAGACATCGACATGAATCTTTCAGTCATGAGGTTGATCAGAACTTCTTCAACAACTTTCTCTACAACGCTCAACTCGTTCGACATACACACTCTAGGTTAACAATCTCGGGTTTGGGGAGTAACTTAGACACAGTGATGGAATAGACAACAAGAGTGTGATGATCACTGTATAAAATAAACTTAGTCAGCGGGCTCAAACTTTCGGTTGGAAAAAAATGTTCTCAGTGCATGGCACGATGAGATAAATAGGTAAATTGGAAACGGGTCGCTTGCAACGGGTATGAAGCCTTCATTAACTCTGTTCTTTCCATTATGGCAAGGTCCCAACGGTCGGATGGTGAGTTGTTTATCCATAAATGTCTTTCTAACTATTCAGATCATTGGTCTAACGATTATAATGTCCTCAACGGCTATATTGCTTCTCCATGGCGAAGTGTCATGTGTCGCTGTTCTAATATCCCGACGAAGCTACAATTTTGCAAATTTTCCTTCTGTGAGGTTCCCTCTGGAACCTTCTGCAACTTTTCGATCTGAGCTCGCTTCTTACTTAGCTTTCTAGCCTTCTTCCCAGTGAGCTTCGTCTTGGTAAGCCTTTTTCCATTCTGATTCTTATCTTCTTGTGGCATAGGTACTTCGCGCTGTTGATATTCTTTCCTAAGATTCGAGGGTGATCCTTCTTCTTTATCGGGAATGGGCACTTCAATATTCTGTGGGTCTTCTAGTGTTCTTTCAACTTCAACATCTGGGTTTCTGGTGTTAAATAGCTTCAATCTGTTCTTCTGTTCTTTAATCAAGTGTGCGATCCTTCTAGTCATGAATTCTTTTAACTCTTTCTTCGTCTTCTCTAAAACTTCTTCTTCTTCTTGCCTTCTGGTGTGATCTCTTTCAATCCAAATTTTTCCTAATAACATTGTAAATGGGCCATTGTTCTCAATAAATTTAATAATCTCAAAATCTTCCTCTCTCAAAGTTCCATTGGCATTCATAGGTATCTGGGTGAGCTTTCCACATAGGTTTACCAGCTTTCCTTTGAATAGTCCTATTCCTCTTAATGAATGAATCATAGTAGGCCTCCCTATATCTTCCCAAGCTTTCTCTGTCATGATATTTACCTATGTTCCCTCATCTAGAAAACAGTCAATTTCGAAGTCTCCTATTCTTGCTTCAAGGCATTCTTTTTCTTTGAAGATCTCTGATAATCTGACATGTTGGTGGTCATTCAGGGTTTCTTTCATCTGTAGCAATGCTTTCTTTGATTCTTTCTGTGGTTCTGTCATAATATTAGTTTCTGGATCTATCCTAGGGTTTTCTTGTCTCATGTTCATTTCTTCAAGCTTAGCAATCATTCTAGGACAATCCAATACTTCATGGTCCATAGATTTGCAACAAAGACAACTATGTCTTCTCCCAGGGAATTCCTTAGCAATATGTCCCGGTCTTCTGCAACTGTAACATAGGGTTAATCCTCTCTTTCTTTTAAATGATCCCCTACCTTTCCTGTACTTCTCGCTAGGATCATGGTAGCTAACCTACAAACATTTCTTTGTAGGGTCCTGCATACACTTATTAGTCCAAATATTCTTTCTATGCATAGGTATAACATATTTTTCACTATTCTTACCAGATCTACTTATATCAAATCTTCTTTCATCTATTAATACCCTAGTTTTCAAGCTAGGATAGAATCTATCAAACATACCTAGATCCATACTGTTGAATTTTTTTTTTCCACTTATCTTACTTCTACAGAGCACAAAGCTTTCAGATCTAGAACTTTTCAATGTTCTTACCTTTATTAGAGCACAAAGATTTTCATATCTTACCTCTTTTAATAAAAAATTCTCACTTTTACCTTTCTCAGAGCACAAAGCTTTCAGATCTTACCTCTTTTCTTCAGATCAGACTTCTTTTCTTGGCACAGAGCTTTTCAAACTAAGTAGAGTGCTGCGCACTAGAGCAACAGATCTATGCACAAAGCTTTCACAATTTCAGGTCGGATCTTTGCAGAGAGCTTCTTCTTCCTTAGTTCCCAGCAATCACAGTTTCAGGTCCCGATAACGGAACCATTTGTTGGTACAGGGGAAAAACCAGGGTTCAACGCTAACAACACACCAACAAAACCCTAACTACCGACCCTTTCAGCAACACCTGCGAAGTAGATGAAGTCTCACCCGAGGTAGAGGCAGGGGTAGTTGCAGGACTCAGGTGTTGACAACCTTAGCTGGGACACAGATCTGACTACAATACTTAATAGAGCACTTAGCACCGTGATTACACCATTATTTACCCAATATCTACTTCGTAGATAAAACAGAGCATCACAACATTCACCCAGATCTAATGTATCTAAGCACTTAGCATAAATAAGTGGATCAGATATGGTAGATTCAAGCACTAAGCACATTCACCTATATCAGATCTAACATCCATATTCATCATAAGAACAAATAATAAACAAATCTATCTATCTATCTATATCAAGCACTTAGCAAATAACACATAAATACATTAGATCATCGCACATAGCAGAATAACACAGTATTTACGTGGTTCATCCCCACCCTGGGGCTATATCCACCAACTCTTCTTCTTTATTAGATTCACTCAGTTATCTACATGCAAAGAGCCACAAAAACCCTACTCCGCATAGGACATGATATCTGCGTGCACCTCGCCAGATCCTCCTTCCCTGAGCTAGGTCTAGCACAAAGCCTTTCACAATTTGTTACAACCACTTTCACTTAGCTCTACAAGTTTCTCACAATATGCACATAGCATCTACAAACCATACTTGCACTTAGCACTTAGCTTATCGGCCATACATCACACAGATTCCCCTTCTTACATTGCTTAGACATCTATTTATACTTTACAAAATAGGCCTAAACATGGGTAAACCCATGGGCTGACATCCCATACCCATTACATATTCCCAAAAAGGACCCAAAAAGGGGTCTATATCCCACGATCTCTGCTTCGACTTGCGCTTCGTCGTCGACAGGCCGTCAAAGTCCAAAATAGGTCAACTTGATCAAGGATCTCCCTAAACTTGGTCAAGGGCCAATAGAGTAATTTGATTAATTGATGTAAATATTCTCAATAAAATGATGTTGTTTAACTTTATTTTAAGAAAAACAAAAAAGTGAATGTAAGTCGCATCTAATCTTGTAAGATAAAATTCATTCAGTAGCTAATCAAGCCAAAAAAAATATTTTAACTCTTACTGATGACTACTGAAATGAAAAGCATCCTCATCATGCATTATTTTATTCTACAGAATAATCTAGTATTCGATGTTTCATTTCTCTTGCAGAACTAATCTTGCGGAATAGGAGATGATGCTGTAGAAAGACTCAACACTCACCTTTCCCTTTTTCAGACTCTCTGAAATCATGCAATAGACGAATAACATTCCTTGTTCAAAAAATTCAAAAGAAAATAAGGTATGAGTTCCTTTTCTTCCTTATTGTCCGGGTAAAATTAAAATTAAATAAATAAATAAATAAAATCAAAAGAAATATGAACGATTAAAACTACGGGACAGAGCATTTAAACCAAAAAACTCATCTAACAAAAAAAATCATGTGGAAGTAGGATGTTTCTGATTCAAATATTCTGAATTCTTGATATGTTTATTTCTTCCTCATCCCTATTTCTTTCCACTCCATATTTTATTTCTCTTTGCTTATTTTATTAATATGTATAGAAATAAGAAGACTTAGCCTGATGCTAAAAACTTAGAAGCATATTTTCAAAACAATATTGGGAGAAAATTCTTATGTTTCTTTGATTATAATTGACAAAGTATGTCTAGGCTAATCCTGGTAATTTTAGTTTTGATATCAGATTTTAAACTGACAAATTCACTGAAGGTTTATCCCTGAAATGAATAAATTCCCCCCAAAAATAACCTATAGGCGAAGGTATCCTTAAAATTGGAAGAAAGCTAATCTCATAGTATTTCTAAAAATGTAGCAAACCTTTTTTTTCATTAAAGATTGTAAACATATATCATCCCTTGTATGTTATATACAAATTGATTGCCACCACTTCAAAAATATTAAAATCCAAGACAAATGGTGAAAGGAAATTTGCGATTTGATTGCCCCCATCTGGTCTAAAAGAGATGATGAAAGGAAATTCATATATTGTTTTCCCTCATCTCAGAGAAATAAAAAATGTGCTTATTGAAGTGGTGAAAGGAAATTCAATGAGAGAAGTAGATAACTTCACCGAGGTACTGAACATGCTCGTTGACAATGAAGAAATATCTATCATATTTGTAAGGCTGTCATACACATCTACATAAAATACTCTATTATATGGTTCTCTTTTCAATAATATTTATATCCTAAACCAACTGGGATTCCTTAAAATAAACATATTACATATTTATAACCTTGGAAGCGAACAAATTCGGTCAAAGTCTGATATTTTTGTTAAAATTACTTTGATTATCTTAAACATTTCTGAAATCAATTTTAAGAGAGGGAAACACTTATTAACCTGACTTGAGATCAATCACTATGTGTGCTTCAAAGATTTTTAGATTTGGTTAGATTCATTTTTCTATGTATGATTAATTTTTAATAAAGCCAAAAAATATTTTTCTAAAAAAAAATAAAAAAATAAAGCAATAATGACTCCATTTACCCAATAAAAGGAACCTGGTCTACATTTCTTTCGTGCCTCAGAGAGAGCCACAATCCCCAGATGGAGCTTATGTTAGAACAACTTTAGAATTTTAAACTTTTTAATTTCGAAACCTTTGTTTTTACCTTTTAAAATAAAATGAAAATCAACCAAAAAAATTAGGAGAATTGTTTTCTTTTTCAATTAAATAAATCTA
Source organism: Picea sitchensis (assembly GCA_010110895.2). Taxonomy (NCBI): domain Eukaryota; kingdom Viridiplantae; phylum Streptophyta; class Pinopsida; order Pinales; family Pinaceae; genus Picea; species Picea sitchensis. The sequence continues at coordinate 120,286 of SNQJ01S0022616.1, forward strand.
TATTTGTTATATATAGATAAGGTGATTTAAATATTATCTAATGAGGATTTTTTAGCTAAATGGACCAAACGGCTCTCGTGTTTTCGATATTGTAAAACTGCACGAATTTTAAAAGAAAGCTTCCAACAGTTACTTCGAGACTTCACACTTCAGGAGTTTCAAACCATATAAAGAACAAAAATCCCGAAGTTACAAAGCTCCGAAGTCCCAAAGACAGTTTTCCCGTGAAAATATTCTAACCAGATCCACAGATGATTTGCAGGACACTTGTCATAAAACCTTATCCTGGGCTTACACGTGGCATTCATTTTTAGCATTTGTGACAGATCATTTGCGTGATTTTAGGTGACATGTGTCACTCATATTTTCTTGACATGTCATCAAAGATGACATTATCACTGCCACATCACTCCGAGATATTTCCCTTTAGGAGGTAAATCAAAGGATAGGTTTAAGACCACTGAAGTACCAAAGTGCCAAAGCATTTGATATAATAATGTATAAAAAATGTTTAAAAAACTAATAAAACATTAAACAAGTTTAATTAATCATAATTAACTATCAATTAATCATTCCGCGAATTCACACTTCGGGAGATTTCCGTTGTTATTAATTCAAAACCCCCAAATGTCGAAGTTCCGAAGTACTTAAGGCTAAAAGGATTTTAAAACATGATTAATTAAAAAATAAAAATGATTAGTTGGTGATTAGATGCTCTGGGAATCCGGCCTTCGAAAGATTTCTATCATCCTACATTCAAAACCCCCGAATGTCGAACCGCCAAAGTTTATTTTCATTTACAGTTGGCTGATGTTAAAGATTTGGATAAATATTGCGATTGCCAGGTAATAAATTCCATAGATTTTTCTTAATAATTACTTTGTCAGTAGATTAATGTGAAAATTAATAGACTTTAATAGTTTTATGAATAAAGGTAATTTCGAACTTCAAACCATTCTGCCATTTGCAATCGAATTTTTCACATCTAGTGTTGAGAGCTTACATGTTTTTTTCTTCTCATAAGAGGGTTAACTTCATGGCGCTGCGCAAAGCAGGAAAGAAACAAGATTCATCTATTGAGGATTCTAACCCAAATACCGATATTCTCTTAGACACTACTGCTCGAAGCACGGATGTTATCAAAACTTGGAAACATGTGTACAACATCTTGGAGCACTAAATTATTCTCTGTCATGATGATTTAGTCGAAGAAGAGGATGAATCATTCTCAACTAAGCTTAGGCTGGTGGCTCAGTCTGAATTACACAAGTTTGCTGCTCGACCGAGGATAATGCCTTATAATGACATGATAAGCTGGGACTTGGACCATATAGACATCCCAGCTAGAAGCATCTTCAGTCACAAGAAGACCTATGTTGGCTCCTTTCGACCAAAACATATACAAGTAATGTATAAATTATCCTCTGAACCTAAATATACTTATAATTCAACATTTATATTGGATTTCGAGAGGAGGGAATGCACTCAATATGGTAGAACCAACCATGATATAATCAAAACCTGGTGGGGTAATACATCTAAATTCAAAATTGATGCTCATGGCATATATTCCACAACATCTTTGGATGCTCACATTTTGTACATCACCATGATGCTCTATCGATTATTCGGTAGAAAAAATCTAGCACATTTTACTGTGGAATGGATTTCCATAATCAATGAATTTGTTGAGGGTTATACTTTTAACTAGGTGAAAATGTTATCGGATAACCTAGCCAAGGAGGTTTCTGAATATAACACGTTGAAATCTAGAGGATAACATGCTCCCTTTTATATGTCCTCATACATCATGGATGCAATCTATTTTATGACTCCTTTTCCGCTCATGAACTAGAGTTGGACCCCAACTAGTTTTGAGCCCATACTTTTTTACCACTCCAAGCTATGGGAGGAAAATTTCAAAGATTTCTTTTATGAAATTTGTCACAATGTAGTGATACCCATTCATGTGGATATATACGGACACCCTCCTCCAATAATATCGAAACAAATTATGGGAAATTGGGGCGCAATTGCAGATTGGTATATTGAAGAAAATTTCTCCTACATCAGAGTATTTGGTTTCTTTGTCTCACCCCATGCCATTCCAAAATTATTACATAATAGATTGGTGTGTAAAGAATTCGCTTATCAAACAGTTGCAGGAGGAATTACCAAATATTTGAAATCAACACAGAAAAAGGTGTGGCTGTTGGCACAGGGATAGACCCAGGGTTCAGCTCCAAGAGTGCACCAACAACCCCTAACTACTGGCCCTTTCGGCTACACCTGCAAAACAGATGCAGTCTCACCCGAAGCAACTATGGGGGGGTTGCATGACAGAAGTGTCTACAACCAAGGGGAATATCAAGTGGATCCAATACCAAAACAATATAACATGCATATATCACTTATCATCTTAGATCTACTCCATACACCTATCAGATCTATCACAACAACACAATAACAATATATCAAGGCAAAATAACACATCATCAATCACACACATAAGACAGATATACGTGGTTCACCCTCTCTCTAGGGATATGTCCACATAACTGTGCTTTATAATATATTAAGATGAAAGCATACAGTTCTGATCTGCGCTCTTAACTAGCAGATCTCTCTCTTCTCTCTATCTCTCCCCCTTCCTGCACACCCAACTATAGAGTTGATATTCACACTCAACTGAAGATCTTACAATACCAGAAGGCTCTCCCACTTAGCGCTTCTCTCTCACACAACAATAATCTCTCACAACATACCAACAACTAGATCGAGTATAGTAATAATGACAACAATGCAACCTAGGTCCTCTTGACCTTTATTTATACATTACAATAGCTCACTAACATCCTTAGGTAGAATTCTAGGTGTCAAAACCCTAGATACCAAAACCCTAGGTGTCTAAACCCTAGGTTAACTTGACCCACGTTTTCATGGCTTCACCAACCTGTCTTTCCTTCCTTCTCGCGCGGGGCTCCAAATCATATAACAATGGATTTTTCCACTTGCTGAGTTGTCCACGATCCTTCTTCCTTGCTGATATGTCATCCTCGATCTCCTCGTCCAACAAATTGCTTTCTCGGGCTTCGCTCCATCTTTTCTTCTCTTTTGCTTACTTTGACCTAGTAATAGTCACTGTGTCTTCCGCGAAGTTCTCATTTTGCCTTTTCTTCCTTTTTCTTCGCTTACTTTCATAACCAAGGGCCAACATGCCCCCAACACTCACCTGTGACTCATCTCGAGGCACTTCAGATATGATTCCTCTATTTTACTTTGAATTCAGACCGTGCAGAGTAGCTTTTGTTTTATGCTCTATGCCTCCTCTTCCTCCTTGTGCAGTTTGTGTTTTCTATGTCTGGTACCTAGTTTCAACTACACCTGGTACCTAGAACCTTTCCCTTATGATTCTACTGAGAGCTGCAAGGCTGCTGGTTGTGATAGTACAACTTCATCCGACTCCCATTCACTAATCCTTCCTTCCATTCTCCCTTTAAAGTGTTCAACTGCACAGCTCCTCCTTCTGTAACATGAGCGACCTCATATGGTCCGAGCCAATGTGTTCTGAACTTCCCAGGATGCTTCATGAACTTACTGTCATATACTAGTACCAAATCACCTTGTTTAAATGCCTTCTTCTTGATGTGCCTGTCATGGTAGGCCTTCTCTCTTTCCTTCTGTACTTGTTGCTGGAATCCCGCAACAAATCTGTCTTCTTCCAATTCGACCAACTGTGCAAGCCTCTCTTGAACAACGCAAGTGTCATCCATATTTGTAAAGGAAGCAATTATTAAGCTTGACACCAAGTATTCCATTGGAACAAGAGCTTCGAGACCATAAACCAACTTGAAGGGGGTCTACATTGTTAACTTCTTGCAAGTGGTTCTATAGGCCCAAAGTACTGCTGGTACTCTTAAATCCCATTCATCCATGTTCACACTACAAATCTTGGTTAGTGATGTCTCCAAGATATTGTTGAATGCTTCCACTATCCCATTTGCTTGTGGATGGTAAGGTGTGCTCTTCTGATGGCGGACTGCAAATTCCCCAGTCAAGGTTTCAACAGTCTTATTTATGAAATGTGTGCCTTGATCACTCATAAGGATATTGGGGCATCCAAACCTGGTTACGATGTCATCAAATATGAATAGTGCAACTGTAGTTTCACTATAGTCCTTGACTTCTCTTGCTTCAACCCACCTAGTCAAGTATTTTGTCGCAGTGATGATGTACCTTGCTCCTGTGCACTTTCCTGGTGGGTTTATAGGTCCCATGAAATCAATGGCCCATTTCTTGAATGCTTGTAAGGTCAACTGTAGTGCTAATGGAATTTCATCCCTTTGGGAATGTTTCCCAACTTTTTGGCACGCATCACAGGCTTTGTAATAGTCTTTAGCATCTCTTGGTAAGGTAGGCCACCAAAGGCCAGCTCTAAGAACCTTTTGCGTAGTTGGTTTCACTGCATAGTGTCCTCCAGCGATGCCTTCACGAGATTCCGTGAGGATCATCAGTTGATCTGCTTCCATAATGCACCTTCTCAATATCTCATCAGGTCCCATTTTGTATATTTTTCCAGCTATAAGAGAAAAGTCTACAACGCACACTACTAGCTATTTCTTTTGAGGAATTGTGTACTCACTANATGATGTACCTTGCTCCTGTGCACTTTCCTGGTGGGTTTATAGGTCCCATGAAATCAATGGCCCATTTCTTGAATGCTTGTAAGGTCAACTGTAGTGCTAATGGAATTTCATCCCTTTGGGAATGTTTCCCAACTTTTTGGCATGCATCGCAGGCTTTGTAATAGTCTTTAGCATCTCTTGGTAAGGTAGGCCACCAAAGGCCAGCTCTAAGAACCTTTTGCGTAGTTGGTTTCACTGCATAGTGTCCTCCAGCGATGCCTTCATGAGATTCCATGAGGATCATCAGTTGATCTGCTTCCATAATGCACCTTCTCAATATCTCATCAGGTCCCATTTTGTATATTTTTCCAGCTATAAGAGAAAAGTCTACAACGCACACTACTAGCTATTTCTTTTGAGGAATTGTGTACTCACTAGGTGCCATTCCTGTTGACAGGAACTGAACTATTTCTGCAGAGTGATCATAAATATTTCTAATGGCCAGTAGCTGTGCATCCGGTAGTGCATCCTCCAAACTGGTCGACTCTTCACCATGTTCCAACCTGGAAAAGTGGTTAGGACCTTTGTTCATTCTCCCTGGCTTTACTATGATCTCAAAGTCATATTCTTGAAATAGCAGAAGCCATATGCATATTCTTCCCCCCAACATTGGATTGTTGACTAGGTATTTCAACACGAAGTGATCAATAAACATTTTAAAGTGTCCTTCCAACAAGTAGTGGCAAAACTTCTGCAAGGCATACACCATGGCTAATCCTTCTCGCTCAGTGGTGATGTAGTTGACCTCTGTAGTTGATAGCTTCCTGCTAGCAAATGCTAATGGATGATGAATCTCTCCTTCACTAGGTTGTGCTAACAATGCTCCTAAGGCAATAGAAGACACATCGACATGGACATGAAACTCCTTACTCCAATATGGAAAAACTAGAATGGGCGCAGTAACCATTTTCTATTTCAGTGTATCGAAGCTCTACTGGCATTTTGTTGTCCAACTAAACTGACAATCTTTCTTCAACAGTTTCTCCATAGGTGCTGTGATCTGAGCATATCCTTTGATGAACTTCTTGTAATATCCGATGTGTCCCAGCACAGTGCACAACTGTTTGACTTAAGTAGGAGGTGGCAGATCAACTATAATGGAAATTTTAGATGGATCAACCAACAATCCCTTCTTGCATACAATATGACCTAACAAAACTCCAAATGGTGAGAAGAAGATGCACTTCTTCAGATTCAAAGAAATTTGACACTGCCTGCATTTTTCCAACATTATCCTTAGAAATTCAATATGATTCTTTAATAGACTAAAAACAGTCCAATCATCAAAATATGCTTCTAGAAATTTATGCAAAAACTCCTTGAATGCTTCGACCACCACCCTGGAAAAGATGGTTGGGGAATTCTTTAATCCAAATGGCATCACTGTATACTGATAAGACCCCCATTCTGTTG